>PVJA010005182.1:0-80661 GCA_004027025.1 Myocastor coypus | reverse complement strand
GGCTGCAGCCTAGTTTGTTCATGCTCAGAACTGCTGGCTGCCAAGAAGACATCCAGTGCCGAACCTGTCCCTTGGTGGCTGTCTCTTTTCCATTGCAATTACATGCAGCCGCGGAAGCACTGCGGTAGAGGGTCATTCCAAGCACCTCAAATCATACCTTAAAACTGGGCCACAATAAAGCAGCCTATAAAATGACAGTTTATATAACTGAAGGGCAAACTCCTGCGCTTGCACTCCCACCTTCGGCAGTGAAGGAGAACCCAGAGTCAGCTGATGAAAGAGCCCAGCTGTTAGCGAGTCACAGGATCCTATCTTAGAGCAAGTCGTTTCATAAAGAAACCTCATTTCAAGGCACCTGAAAAGACTGGAATGGTGCCTGACTTAGACATTCGCTGGGAAGCTAGGGTGCGTGGGGAGGGGGGAGCACACAGTGCTTCTTTATCCTTGATGCCCAGAGGAAAGGGCCAGGAATTTTCTAATTTTATTGGACAGCCGGGAGAAGGGTGTATAATGCTTGCTTAACAGACTTGCGGGAGAAAAGTCCTCACAGTTTAAAATGGTCTCATTAAAGTCCTCGCAGCAATGGCGAAGAGCAAGAGAATACAGCTATTGGTTTTAAAAAACGTGAAAACCCTCTCAGCAGTGGATCTTTGTGCAGCATAATTAAGGGTGCCCATTATAACCTTTTCCTCAGAAAACCCGAAGCAATATTTCCGTCATACTTAATGATAGGGCCAAAGCACGTCTACATAGCACACACGCAGGCATAGATAGCACCAAGCCAAAAGGTCCTTAGTGGGTGGCCAGCTGCCCTATGTCACTCTTACTACTCCTGAACCTAGAAACTTTCAGATGTGCTCATCCACAGCTCTTCGCCTCTCATGGGCAGGCCAGAATGACAATGCCGCCTACCCAAGGGGGCTCTCAGTCCCCCAGGGCCAGGGCAAACACACGGTGGTGTGGTGTAGCTGTGTGGCCTGCCTTTGCTCACCAATTGCATGGCGCTTGGGACACCCCGCTGGGCCTTCTGTTCTTTGGCAGCTGAGGGTGAAAACCTGCCTTGGCCTTGCACTGGAAGCACATGAACACGCCCTGGCTAAAGGCACTGTGAGTTAAAGTGGGAAAGAAAATAATCTCATCTATTCATGAGGCTTCCTCTACCAGTAAGTGGGTTTTACGAAATAAGCAAGTTATTCCTCCCCAGGAAGTAGAAGCAAAAGAAAAAGAAATACTCAACCTGATAAAATAAATAAAGTTCTATCAAAGTAAAACTGTTGAATTATGAATCTGAGTCATCCTTAAAGTTATTTCTGTGTCATGTTGAATAGCACAAAACGGAAATGGAACAGCTCCAGTGGAGGGTCAGTCCATGCTAAAAATATCATGTCTTCAGTGCAGCGGGCAATGCTAACAAATGCAAACTCCTCATAGTCAGCAAAGGAAGAGGTGAGTCAGTTCCAGCAGAGCTACCGACAGGCCGTGGGGCAATCATACGAAGCTTGCTTCTCGGTTGTGACAGGCTCACGCAGAAGAATGGTTTGGTCCACCAGACACCGGTGCTGTGGATGTCTGTCTGTGCAGCTCCAAAAGCGCACCAGTACAGCTGCCCTTGGTAGCACACACTTGTAATCCCGTGCAAATTCCGGGGACTGCAAGTTCCAGACCCGTCTGGGTAATCTAATGAGACCCTGTCTCAAAATTTAAAACTAAGTACAGAAAGAAAGAGAGAGAGAGAGAGAGAGAGAGAGAGAGAGAGAGAGAGAGAGAGAGAGAGAGAGAGAGAGAGAGAAAGAAAGAAAGAAAGAAAGAAAGAAAGAAAGAAAGAAAGAAAGAAAGAAAGAAAGGAGGGGTGTGTCTGGGGTTGTAACTCAGTGGTAGAGTAGTTGTTTATCCTGGGTTCAATTCCCCAACTCTATGCAGACATATGAAAGAAAGAGACAGAGAGAGAAACAGAAAGAGGGAGACAGAGAGGAACAGAGAGACAGAGACAGAGAGACAGAGAGAGAGAGAAACAGAGAGAGACAGACACAGATAGAGATAAAGAGAGAAACAGAAAGAGAGAGGGAGAGAGAGAGGGAGAGAGAAAGGATGGATGAATGGATGGATGGATGGATGGATTGGGAGAACAAGCAGAACAAGTCAAGTTAGGAAAAGGGAATTTTGCAGCAATTATAGTTTCAGGAAAACCAGTTCTTAGAATGATGTTTATGAAGAACAAAAGGCTGAGGAAAAACAGCACAGAATCCATAAAGGCTGAGGAGAGACAGCATAGAATCCATCAGCACTCCTGTAACGATCACAGCCCTAAGTAGCCTCCGCAGGCCTCCTGTTCTAGTCATCTGCTTCCAGGAAGCGAGCACTAGTCCCTGCTACAGTGGAAGTCAGGATCCAAAGGTCCCACATTTGAAGGGCCTCAGAAAGGAAGCGCAATTAACGACACTGAGAAGAAATGTCATTACATTTATTAAATTTCACTAGTGTTCATGTGTGTGACTTTCCTACCTTTAAAACTGAAATTAAAATCATTCAAGCCAAATACAATTAGTCTTCATTGGGTGGGTACATTATTAGGACCCATCCATGCAAAAGCTATCTTTTTCGGCGCTTGTCAATGTGGGACTCCAATAGGTAAAAATTCTTCCAAAGGAGTGAAGAAGGTGGACTAGCTTATCTGGAAAATGTAAGACCTCTGTTTATAAATGATTCACAAATGGTCCAAGGACCAGGTTACCTGAGCAGGTCTTGGAAATATCTTACAAGGCAATTTAAAGAACTGTAAAACCATTAGTAACTTCAGGGAGAAAAAATACAAAGAAACCTCTGAGTCTGCTTGCTGTGCTCCCAGGCTCGGGTTAACTGCTGCTCTTTAATGATCCCCAGTTGGAAAGGCAAAATTGCTTGTAAATTAAATGAGTGAGGCTTTGTTTTTCCTCAAGTAGCAGATGGAACTTCTGCTTTCCTCAGTATTTGTTCAAAGTTTTCATTTTCTGAATGCTGGGAGGTATTTCTGTTTCTATCCAGCCAATCAGTTTGTAACAAGTCCATAACATCTCTGATTATCATAAAGCTTCTGTTTGGACTTTAAATATGCTGGTGGATCTGCCTCCCAAATGGTTCGTAGGCTCTTGACATTTGTGCAATGCAAGTTTCCTCTCCATATCAATATCTCCTGAAGGAAGAACTCAACTAACAATTAAATAAATAACAATCATTTTAGCTATAAAGTTTTGATCATGTTTTATAAACTATTACAGGGAATGGTAGAATAAGGGGTTATTGATAGTTTTCAACCTTCTTAGCTGCAATTGCTGATAATATGCTTAGATAAATGATGTGCTTGCTTACATTATAGTTTAAAATATTCATTAAACTCTGATTCCTAAAATCAACATCATATTTACTTTGAGGCAGAACAATTATTTCCACATTAATTGTTACTAAATATGATGTTAAACTAATTCCAAGGTTCTAGACCAAATGAGCATTTATTCTCCAAGAGACTCATTTCATTTAAGATCTGTATAAGTGTTATTCACACTTATTTTTAAAATGAAATGTACTTTATCAATAACAATTAATGGTAACATTTTTCAGGTAAAAACATGATTAAAAAGTTTTCTTTTCTGTTTAGGCAGGCTTCCCTGTCTCTTTTTAACAGATACCCTGAAGTAAATAAGAGAAAAGTCTACGTCAAGTGCATCTCTGTTATTACCTGATGATGACCTATGATTATGAGACGAGGCTTTGGACTTCAACACGCCAGTGGCCAGTCCCACAGTTTTAAGGAGCAAAACTTGAATCATAGCAAAGATTACTTACAAGCTTAAAAAAAGTCGGAACAATACATAAAACGCCTTTTTGACCTAAACACCCAAAGCAAGGCAGTAACAAAACTCACAACCCGCTGTTGGTCCTATTTTCAGTTACATTTCTCTTTGTTATTTTGTCTGTCAGTGCTAAGCTCGCTGTTATGAAAGAGAAGTCGATAGGAACACAAGCGTGTGGTGTACACACCCGACAAAGGAAGTCCGCCATCAACGACGGAGCAACGTAGCGGCAGTTCTTACTTCTAGCCTTTAAATTCCTTACGCTTTCTGGGCTACCAAGATCCGAATTGGAGAAATAATCTTATTTACCCAAGTACACTTGAGTCATGAAATCCACCTTAATTCATGAAATATAACAAAAGTTAGTGAAGAGCATCCACAGAAGAAGAAACTACACTAACTTCTAAAGCTGACAGCGTAGCCATTTAAAGATTATGAATTTTATTGTCCTAACCAAACAAAAAGTGCTGCTTAGCCATTAAAATGTTGAAAATGGCAAAATTACTCTTTGTTTAGAAACAAAAGTTTCCAACAAAATTAAAATCAAATGGAGCACAAGCAATAAGTGAAAAACTACAGCCAAAAGCTAAGGAGCCCAGGATTTGAGGAGATTTAAAACATCGCTGAACAAGAGAATTAACTATGGAAGAACAAGAGGAAATAAGTGTAAGAAATGACCCAAGAGGCCGGCATGTACTTACTTGCACCAGTAACACCGACAGGGCTTACAACTGTGATTAACTGATCGAAGCCGTAGTTGAGAGAAATGTATTACCACATTTCTAACAGGGCTAAAAGCTGGCTATGGGACAAAACTGTCAGTTAAAATATCCCATATGCGATTGGGCGAATAGTTTGGTGGTCTTGCCTGCCTGATAAACACAGGGACCTGAGTCCAATCCCCTGTATTGCATGCCATGCCAGTCCGAAAAGTGGTTATGGTGGCACATGCCTGTAACCCCAAAGCAGGGGAGGCTGAGAAAGGAGGATCAGGATGAGTCCAAGCTGTGTACTGAGACCCTGTACCAAAGAAAGAAGTTAGCAAGGAAGGAAGGAAGGAAAGACGGAAAGAAAGAAAGAAAGAAAGAAAGAAAGAAAGAAAGAAAGAAAGAAAGAAAACATTTTTTAATTAAAAAAACTTGCCTGAAAATGTAGGGTGGCATAAATTTAGTATTGCTATTTTTTTTTTGAGGGGGGGGTTTGGTGGGACCAGGGTTGGAACTCACGACCTTGCACTTGCCCAGAAGGCACTTGTGCCTTGTAGCTATCTCCCCAGCCCCTATAGTATTGCTATTAATGTAGCAATTAAATAAAAGAACAGACAAATTAGATTAATGGTTTCTGCTATCTTTTCCTTGTGCCATTCTAGGTAGAAATTGAGTTACTGTACTACTTTACTTTAAAGTATAATGAATTATGAAAGCTTTTGGTCACTTACAAGCCTATTTTTAATATTTGTAAATATTAAAAACAATCTGTATAATTTAAGAATGTGACATTTTACCATCTTTACCATTAAAAAGAAATTCATGCCTTAATCTTGCAGGTCATAATTACAATTGAAATATATTCAGAAATAATTTTAACTTTCAGCCAATCATGGTTCACCTACATTCATTACAAGTGTGATAATATAAGGTTACACCGAAACAGTATTTGCGCTCCATCTCCACGCTGTACATCACTTTATCTGTATTTCGTCATCCTTCTTATTAGTTGAGCAAACCAGAGGGCATTTGACTCCCATTTCTTCCCCTCAACTCAAAGACCTGCAACCTGGACATAGCAGAATCTGCATGCAAATAGCAAACATGAAAATTTCAATCTGTAAAGGCTAGAAAAATGAAAAGAGTTTCACTGGGTGGAGGGGTAAGGGATTTGATGACGTGTTATGCGGCTGAGCATTAGTTTGGAGGACGGATACCAATGGTGCCTGACCGTTTCTGCACTGTGTTTTGTTTTCAGAGTTGCGCTGTGCAGTCTGTGCCGGCCCTGAAATGACTATGTAGACCGTGCTGGCCTTGAACTTGTAGGGCTCCTTCCTCCTCACCGTCCCTGTTGTACCCTGGTAGTAGCTGACTATTTCAAACAGCACTGCTTCATTTTAAAAGCCAAAGAATATCTTCTCAAGTTGTATACTAGATTCAGGTAAAAGACAAGAAGCTTATTGAATACACCGTGGTCTTATTTTACGTGTTTCTCATCTGGAACTGTAGAGAAATTCATTTAGAAGTCTGCATCTATCCATATCTTCTTCGTTTTACTGAAAAAGGCTAAGTAACTGATGTTCTATTGTAATAACCCAAATAGCTGGACTTCCAGTGAGATTATCACCAGATAATGAAAAGAGCTTTCAGTTTTCAAAAATGTTTTAGATTTTTTATATGAATTTGAGTGTACTTCTGAAGCCCCTGAAAGGAGAGATTCAGTGGAAAGTCTCCAGCAGGCACGGATGATGGTGAAAGTGGCTCACTGGGGGAGGCGCTGGTGATTCCACCGTTTTTCCCTCTGACCAGCTGCCAGGGCCCAATGCTCTGAAGATGATTATATGAGTATAACAGGTAGCATCCCTGGATTAAGCATCAACCACTTGAGGAAATCTATGAAACTCATTCCCAGAGCAATCACTTCAGTTTGCAACTACATCACTTTGTTTATTTTCAGTTCTGAAAATCTTTCAAGCTCAAGAACTTCATTCCCAGGCTTATGAATTTAGGGTGAAGACAGCGGGATCATAATCTGCAGCTAGTACAGAAGTGCAAAGACTACAGTGAGCTGTAGCACATGGCTCGTTCTATTACCACAGCTTCAACCAGGGAAGCTCTCTTGAGAATGCCTACTGAAAGAGAGGCACAAAAAATAATTTGATGGTGTGTGTGTGTACATTTTTGTGTGTTTAGGTGAAAGACATACTACATCAGGAAGGCATCACGGTCACTCTGATGCACACTGTAGCACCTCACCAATAAAGTATATGCTTTCAGCTTATTCAGAATGTGTATCTTTAAGTCCATGATTTTATTGCCGTGTTGGGTGGAGCTTAAACGTGGAAGCTTGTGAATGCTAAGGCAGTGCCCTACCAGTAAGCTACGCCCCCAGAGCATGGTGTCAGTATAATTTCTTGTTTTGTGTGTGTGGGGCCGGGTTTGAACTCACACTTTTGCATTTTCCAGGCAGGTACTTGTGCCACAGAGATATCTTCCCTGCCCCAAGCAAAGTAATGTTAAAACATCATATTAAGGGAAATTAAATAGCCTCAGAAAATTAAATATTGCATGATTTCCTTTATATGAAAATCATAAAGACACAAAATTAATTAGTGATGATTTAAAGTAAAAGAGTAAAGGCAGAAAAGTAGGAGGTGAAGTTCTGGAAGCAGGGGAGGGAGCAAGCTGCAGACGGGCATAGAGAAGAAGGTCGCGGAACTGAGACAGATGGAGATCTGTGGAATGCATGGAGCAACTTTCCCAGAGAAACCCCATCTTCAGGTTCTACTAACGCGTGCTAATAAAATCAAACACAGAGAGCTGCATAGTTACAGGGAAGCAAGCCCCCACTAATTTTCATGAGATACCTCAAGGACAGAATTTGCGGACCATTTGGGGATTTCTGCCTGCACCAAATCTTCCAGGAAAGGGAACTTGCTTTCATTTTGAACTGGATCCAAGCAAAAGTTTCAATTATATGTGGAAGGAAAAACAGAACAGTCTTCAAAGATTAGTTCACTTATGTCAGACTTTACACATCACAGAAATGATGGTCTAAAGTTCTTTTCTTTTACACACAGAAACATTAGATTTATTATGAAAATAAATTTGCACTTTAGAAGTATCTTAATTCTACATATAGAGCTGTTTTACAGAGTACTAAAGCAAAACCGGTTTGTAAAATCTAGAAAAAGTCTTCATAAAGAAGATCTTTTCACTAAGGGCAAGAAGCACGAGCGAAATATGGACACAAAAAGAAAGCAAAGACAAGGTATATTTTCAATTTAGGCAGAAAGAGCTAATAGGATAGCATATCAGCAGGAGGTCATTCAAAATGTTGGATAATGTAAGATGAATATCTGGAGAAACCTAGTGGAGCTGATCCCGTTGTATCGTGGAGCAAACTAGAGGGCAAAGCTCGTGAAGCAGATGGCACCCAGGAGTTTTCGGTGAATTCAGCATCTGTGCGTACACGCTGCACAAACGCCAATTAAAATGTGTCCGAGGAAATTTACATCCCTTGCTGAAAGAAAGCGAGCCAATCTCGCTGGCGCAGGATCAAGGTTAAGCTTAATCATGTGCTGAACTTGCATCAAGTTGCTCTCAAACTGTACAGAAATTCCCTGTGAAATAACAAAAACAGAACTCCTATTGATTTGTATTTATTTACATTCATAACTCATTTCTAAAGCCTTGGGCTAGAGCTCAAAAGAGAGAGAGAAAAAAAAAGTCGCTATTTGTCTGAGTTGGCCGAGTATACTTTGAAGCACATTTCTAACAAATACCTCTTTGATTAAAATGTCTGTCTGCATACATTTTCCCAACCTTCCTCCTCGCAGCTTCCTAGCGGAGATAACTTTGCCTAAAAATTGTCCTTTCAAAATCATCTTGAACCAAGTAAACAGACATGCATCTGCAGCTGTGTCATCGGGCGCCATGGCAACATCTGCCTCAGCCTGACAGGCAGCCGTGAAATTACAGAAGCAACTCCTCTTTGAGGAACAGCACCACCAAAAAGACTTTCCTGGGAGTCATTTTCTGACACAACACGCTACTTGCACAACCATCCCCGACTCACAGCTCATTTGTACCTACAGGAAGCTTTGAGAGGCTTCTGTAGCATTGGTATCTTTAACTTGAAGCTATCAACTTCTATACATTTGAAGAGAATTCTTTCCTTTGTAATTAAAACACTAATGACATTATAAAGGAATATCACAGAGGCATTCAATACAGTTTTCTGAAATAATGTAGTAAAATACTCTAGCTAAAATGTAAATTGTTAATATGGCTTTACTTTTTATACCTCATGGTTGGACTTTTCTGCTGGATGGTTAAGACCAAGTTAAAGCAAGCCCTATACAACACAAAATGTAACTTTTGTATCTGACAAGGCCACTCAAATCCCTTCAGGATTTACCTTGAAAGCATGTACAGCATTTCGTAGAACTTTTGTCAGTGTCAGCCATCTGGATGAGTCACAGCTATTGCTTGACCAGTTTGCTCTCTGTGAAAGCTGAGAGAATGTTTTCTCTCTAGGTGACCCTCCTTAAGCCCACTATTCATTGTTGATCCTTTTCCTCTGTGTCCCCATAATCTCCTTGAACAGAAAATTTCGGACACTCCTGAGTTATAGGATGTTATAGCACAGATTTTCTTATGTCCTGAGTCCTCACTGCCCTTGAAAGCCTGGGGCCAGAATATTGCCTATTCTGGTAGCCTTGTTTTTCTCTAATTGTTTGGTCTACAGACTTAAGTTGTTAGCCCTCCATAAGAGAAGCTTAATATTATGCTGAGCTGTAAAAGCCTCAAGTCAACAGCTTCTGATATTGTCAGTTCAGCTGATAACACACTACTATTATGGACATTAGGCTATGTATACAACTACTTTCTCTTAGTTCAGTAAGAAGAATGATTTGTACCAGTAGCATTTAGAGAAGATATCAGGTCTGTATCTTGTACTCAAAACAACTATAACGAAGACAACAACAAGCAATATATTAATTATTCCAATTGTCCTCCTAGCTGTTCTGAAATTCTCTCATTGTTATTTCCTTCTCATTAAAATTTAGAAAATCAAAATAAAATGTAAACTGTGAAAAGAGGAATAGCAAATTTTTCAAAATTGTGCTGCTATCAAATAATAGTGCTAAATGAACTGAACATGTATTTATTTTAAGACATCATTCACATTTGGAAAATGCTCCAATATTTTAGTTTCAGTTTGAAGATAAATAACACTCATTGCTTTATTAAAGTATTTTAATATTTCTAGATTTTCCCAGAACATTTCCAACACAGTTGGCCATCTCAACTCTATTTCATTACAGTTTCTGATTCATAAAGCAAATCATGAATGACTTCCTTTTGTGCTCCCCAGGCACCCCAGGCTCAGCCTGCCCCAAGAGAGGGGCTGATGTCACAGGTGGTGCAGAGGCTTGAACCTCAGTCTCCTGCACCTGCATAAGCTTGCCTAAGGAGGCACTTTAGACTACTGAGCTATCTCACCAGCCCACTAGTCTTTTTAAAACAAAACCCATAGATATATACTTTGTGAAAGACAAATATAAAATATGTTTACAGTTTTGTAAATTTGCCTAAAGAACTAACCACATATATAATAATTATATGTATATACATAGAAAGATATAGGTGTACTCTCTATATTTAGTAAGCAAGGACATAAAGAAAATGATAATTTGTTAGGACTATAGTTTCTGTATAATGGAAATACAGATGATTTAAACTTTCTCCTGTATATATTTCTAAGTTTCCTACTTTTTATTAGTGAAGATACCGTGTTTTTATAGAAGGGAAAAATTCGACAAACACTGATACCACCTTATGTCTGTTTACAACTCAGTATGATCACTCCTCCTGGCTCTGTAACAAACAGCTAAAAACTGAGGACTCAGTATGGAGAAAGAAGGCTTTCTGGTGAGAACTGGCTCTCACTGAATCTCTACGAAGTTTGGCAGAGTTATCGCTATTTTCTTAATACAAAAAACTAATGTGGAGTTAGGCCACTTGCTTCTGCTACCAAGGAGCAAGATTCTGTCTGATGATATCTTTTGGATGCAGATTCCATAGTTTTAGTCATTTGGGTTTGTATTAAAAAAAAAACCAAAAACTCTGAGGGCAAGAATTAAGTATCATATTAAATATTCCCAATGTACATTCTCATGTCTTGGAATAATGTCCAAACCAAATTAATAATTATGACTAGTCATTGGCTATTTGGTCAAACATATACGTATTTTGAATACTAACATCAACTTTTATTACATTCCCATATTAGGAATTGTTTTAATATTTTTCCACATTTATCTCGTTAATTCTCACCAGAAGCAGGAAGTTGTAATAATGAGGAAACAAAGAGAAACATGGGGGGAAATCCAGAATGAAAATACTGTGTTTAGTCTCAAATATTACTACACATTAAATCATCATAATTGTTATGATTTATGTCTAGTTGTCCTCTCAAAGCCTCATGCAGTCATGGGGCGGGGACTTCTACAGATAAAGACTTGACTCATGAGTCAGTGGGAT
This sequence comes from Myocastor coypus, assembly GCA_004027025.1. Lineage (NCBI taxonomy): Eukaryota > Metazoa > Chordata > Mammalia > Rodentia > Myocastoridae > Myocastor > Myocastor coypus. The sequence goes on along the minus strand of PVJA010005182.1, from coordinate 69,578 downwards.
TATGTATTTCAGTACCAATCAGGAGTTTGAGACTTGATCCATGATCCCTGGGATTATGTGTTTTAAGTACTTCTAGGTTATGGGTGTAGCCTAAGGTGGATAGGCTGAGGTAGAGAGCCTGAATGTAATATAAAGAGAGACAGAGGGACAGATTAAAGCTGTTGCTCTGTTGCCCGGTTTGGTCACTGGCCTGTGTTGCGATTTTGTTGCTGTTCTGCCACCATGAACTGGATGCTCTCTGCCTTGTTCCACTCAGCCTTGGGCCAGCTGAATCTGGACTGAAATCTCCACAAACTGTGAGCTAATAAATCTTTCCTTCCTTCATTTTGGCCATCGGGTATTTGGCCCAGCAATGACAGAAATGTAACCAAGACAATAACACCATAGTAGGAATGACTATCCCAATGTACAATTATTGAACTGAGTTATTTCTTTCAAAACAAATGGCTAGAAAATTCAGAGTTGAAACTTCTTATATTGGTACGTTGGTACGCTGATGTTTATTCATCTTATTAATACTTGTTTCTCAAAATTATTAAACTGCTTTTTAAAATTGATGGCAAAATCTATGTTATGAATTATTTCATATTTTAAAAAAAATTCTAAACACTGTCTTAAAGGAACATGTCTCTTCAATGAAAAGGTAAACAACAACCTATCAAAAATTAGTATCTTATATCTGTTGGGCTGGTGGATTCTGACAAGAGAAAAAAATAATTCAAGAATTCAGGTTTATTCTAGGTTTGGTATGGTATTCCACCCAATCCCCAATAATGTTATTTATCTTATTAATCCCCTGTAGACTATATCTGTATATAGTGTATGAACAAAAATTTCTGGTTGCTGAATAACTTTATTGTATTTGTACATGCGCCACTTTTAACACTAAATTTTTAATGATGCTCATTTGTATATTAACATCTTCCTGACGCTCTAATGTTTGGATATTTATGTTCGGATATCTGAAGTCTGGCACTGTTTTGCAGGGAAGAGATAAGTAGTACTTTTGGGGGAAAATTATCACTTACAGAAACTTTGGAAAAACAGTCGTTTTCATAGTCATTTTTCCAACTTAAGAATTTGCTCAGGGAACAGTAGCTGCTGTCTGGTAGAGGGGAACCTAAGCAAGGAGTATTCAGTCCCTCAGCCATTCAGTCATTTACTGGCCACACTGGTGTAATGCATATCATTCATAATTGCAAAAGAGTTGTTCAATTTAAGAATTACCATTGTGTTTAAGACTTCATGATTGTTCAATTAGTCCTAAAGTTTTACTTTTTTTCCTACTGCAAATGTACTTCTCAAAACATCTTTGAAAAAACAATTGATCTCCCACTTCAAAAAACTCAAATTTTCAGATCTTGGTGGGTTTTCTATAGGTTTTCTAAAACAAACAACAGAAAAATCAATAGCTCACCTTGCATCTGTTCCTCTACAAATGCAACAAGTATTAATACTAATATTCTCTAAAGTTCCTGAGGGATTCTGTCTGCTCTATTTAAGCAAAAACATTAAAAAGTGACCTTCTGTTTATCTTGTCATTTGTGACAGCCCTGAACCTGAGTCTATATTTTCAATTTAATATATATTTCTTTTTTAAAATTTCACTGATAGCCAGGCGTGGTGGCGCATGCCTGTAATCCCAGCACTTGGGAGGATGAGGCAGGAGGACCCCGGTGCGAGTTCGAGACCAGCCTGGGCTACAAAAGTGAGCTCAAGGCCAGCCTCAACTGCACAGCGAGACCCTGTCTCAAAAAGACCAAATAAATAAATAAATAAATAAATAAATAAATAAATAAAATAAATTTCACTGATAACTTGATATTCTTCAACATATATCACTGGGTTAGAATTTTGATTCTTACTATTTAGCTACCTACAACGGAGTTGTCTAATGGTTCTACAGACTGTGCCATTTCCTGGATTTGGCACTTCTGATTTTATCATACATATGTAGGAGATACATTCTACGCACATATTCTTTTGTACAGGATGTCAACTTGTAGCCGTCATACAGTGGAGCAGAATAACTGTTAAACCAACCAGTGGAATTCTTTCTGTTGACCAGTTTATCTAATAAAAGTTTTTTCACTTAATTACCCAGTTGAATGCAAACTGCACAGTTACATCCCGCTGGCTCATATAAGTAGCCATCAGTGTGGAAAATTGAACCAGATCTGAAAGGACAGATGCTCATTGGTGAGGAACCAAGAAATGCAGAGGGAGAGATTTCTCTTTCATGGTCTCTCATTCTATTTATGGAATATATTTTGATCTATCACATATTTCATATGTATTTAATAAAAGTAAAAATATAAATACAAATATTATTATTAAAATGAAGTTTGTCAGACTTTTAAAATTATGCAGTAAAGAACTATACTTCTTTGTTCTATTTGCTTCGCTTCGCTTTGCTTTGCTTTGTACCAGAAATCAAACATAGGGCCTTGTGCTTGCTCTATGCTTTTCAGCCATGTCCTCAGCCGTCTCTTTTACATAGTACAGAAATGAATGAAGACAGGCCACCACATTCGGGTGCATGGGACAGCCGTTGTGCAAGGGCAGCGGGGCCTACAGTGCTGCTTGGCCTCCCTGTGCCATGCTGACCCCAGGGGCGTGACTACCTGCAGAAAGGACAGCTTCAGATTCACTGAGAAGATGAAATTCAAGATTACCATGCTGTCTTGAAGTGACCTACGCAGGGAACAAATGGCAGGAAGCACTTTATGCTATTCATTCTTTCAGCTTGGTAAGACAACCACGTTTCGCGGTCTGCACATCTCGTAGGGCTCTGAGGTTTAGAGCGGGAGGAATCTCACCCGCCTGGCAGATGGACAGCCTGCGAGGGGCACGGCTACGCCAGTGCAGCGCATTCTTCTGCAAAGTACTTCTCGATCTCTGCATCGTTAGCCTCCAAGAACTGAAATCAGTGCTGCTTTTTAACTTTTTCTGCTTTGATTTTGTATTCTTGTTGTTGCAAACCTGTCTTATACACTTGCCTTCATATAAAAAGTCCATATGGCATTATGACTATGACACTTCTTACATGAAGATAAATAAGTAAATCCAGCCTCCTATAGTAGAATATTTTCTCTCACAGAGCTGGAAAGATAGCTCAGCTGCATAAGTACCTGCCCGGCAAGCACAAGGCCCAGAGTTCAATCCCAGGTACCACAAACAATTATCAAAAAAAGCCTTTTCTCTCACAGTCTGGTGTAAGTTTGACACACTTCCAGTATTCCTACAATTCCTCGTTCCTCGGAAGCCCTGCATCCATCCGTCTCATTTGAAACAATTCAACATCACATACTTTTTCTGTGTGAGCTTGCATTCATTTAAATTTGTTTTTCAGCTATAATGAACATGTAAATGTCCCGGTCAAATCACAGATATTTTATTTAGCTTTCTTCTGAGCTCCCCGCCATTCATAGCAGGCAGTGGTTGAGATATAGTTGAGACAGAATCGTAAAGTGAATTTGCTAAAATGAAATGAGGATCAATGTTTTAAAGGTTAATAAAGCAGCTATTTCATTATGTAATCCTCAACCTAACAATGACACATAAAAAAGATAATTTTAAATATATATACTTCAAAAATAAAAAAAAATAGAAAAACATAGGAGAACATGGGTCCCATAGATATGTGTTTATGCTAGTTTCATTAATTACTAACAAGTGCTCTCTGTTTCTATATTTCATAGTATAGTAAATAACACTTTCTGTCATGTAATTTGATGTTAAATATCACATAACTATGACATTACTATCACTGCTTATATTATACAGCCAAATATAGTATGAGCCATAAATACCAAAATGTATATTGTGCAATAATAATCTTTTATTATAAAGTTTTAGTGACTTTCAAAAATTACTTCTTGATCAGTTTCTTAATATCATCTGTGAGTGTTCTGTGTATTCCAGGATGATACTAGATCCTTGTTGTCCCTTAAATTAATTTTTATAATCATATTTTCATGTAGATAGTATCATCTCACCATTTCAAGAATTTGCGACTTGAGTTTTATTGACGACTTATTCTAATCACAGGTTTAAAAAATGAACAAGCCAAGAACAGAATTTAGTTCTGGATAAGGCTGGGTCTGGCGCTCCTAAAACAATGCTTTTCAAACTGCAGCTCACATGAGAATCACTGCGGTGGCTTTGATAAAACAGATTTCTGGAGCCCAACTCCAAGTTTTTCATTAAGTTAGTCTACAGTTGGAGCTGAGAATTTTGTGTCTAACAAGTTCCCAAACACTCATGCTTCTAGCCAAGAAAGTATACTTTGAGAATCCCTTGTCTAAATCTTAAAAATACTGACTTGACTTCCTAGTTATGTAAATTGTAACAAACTAATTGTGCAGGCATGCACAAGCATTCAAAATCACCGACATACAACTACTCATAATACTATAATTTTTATATGACTTATGACTTGAGAGATAGCATTTAATACAGTTAAATCCAAGTACTGCTCACTTAGTTGGGGTAAGACTGATTTTTTTACACTCCCATACTGAATGTTGGAAGCAAACTGATTCTGGCTTAAGAGAAATAATTCATCCAAAGTACACAAACACCACAACGACTTTCACTTTGATGAGGTTTGCTTTGTATCTACTGAGCCATGTTACTGCAAGTAAAATAAATCACCTTTGAAGCACGACAGCAACTACGTGTTATTTTCATCTACTCCAGTCACTGGATCTGACCTCAAAACAAGAGAAATTTCTACAAATGTATAATTAAAAAGAAAGCCTTTATGGCCTAGAACATCCACGGCTATGAGCAATTAAGCTCCTGATGCTGCGATTTAGCTCGCCACTTCTGATGCACTTCAATTGCATATTTTCTAAGAGGCCTTTAATGTAGTCATTTCCTCTGTGTACAACTCCATCATGGTGACATTCTGAAATAATTCTAGATTATCTCATAGATAACTATATATTGCTGGTGCTCTTGTGTTATCAAAAAATAAAGACATAGGGCCAGCAAGATAGCTCAGCAGAACAAGCCCTGCTTAGGCAAGCACAGTGACTGGGGCTCACGCTGAGCCAGTCCCACCCCCTGGGTGCTCTTAGCCAGGAACCAAGACCAGGTGCAGCGGCACACACTCCTAATTCCAGTACTGGCGAGGCTGAAAACACAAGGATCACTCTGAATGAGTCTGAGCCAGGTAGTGACACCCTGCACAAAATATATCAAAATCTCTAAAATAAGTAAATAAGTATAATTATAATATATCAAGGTTTCTTGCTCAAATTAACAAAATTAGAAATGTTCTATTTAAAGTATACATTTAACAAATGTCAAATACTCATTGAGAAAAATAAGTTGAAAGTATTCTGCAACTTCAGGCATCATACTGACAATTATTTTATTGTGCACTATAAAATTTTCATAATGCTACACTCAACATCATATTTGAGAGAGTAGCTAAATGCCTCTATAATTTAGAGAGAAAAAAATATGAATAGGCTGATTTCACTAACCTAACACGGGTTGGGCTACACACTAAGATATGAAGGATGAGTATTGTCATCCAGCATAATAAACCTTCTCAGTAAGACTGAATAGGTGCTGAAATCTATTTCTAATATGTGTTGACTGATCTTGGCATATGTACAGAAACAGAACCCATGTAACAGAAAAGCCAACAAGTTATTACTTGTTTTATGTCTGGAGCGATAGAATAAATAACAGCAAGATTATCATTCTTAATGATGCAAAAAAGTAAAAAAAAATAAAGTTAAAAGTATCAATAGTGATAATAGCACTCACTTCAAGAAGATTAGCTTGGATCTGACCTCAGATTTTGGCTCAAATTTATAAGTGAAGTTCACGTTCAAGTATGAAACAGGCATTTAATGAATAAGAATGAGAAATTTTCCATAATCTCTCAGCACTTTGAAATAAAGGAGTAATGGGTTCACTCTCACTAATGATCTGTGACTGATGTTTTCAGTAGTGTGGATTATATTTCACATACCAATAAAGTAGGCTATACCTTTAAAATGTAGATGCTAGGTGCCATTTATGATCTAAATAACTGCCCACCATTTACCTCCCTTGACTCCTTTACTATATATTCTGAAAAAATATAAGTGATCTACCCTTCATCTTCTTTCTCTTCTACAATTTTCATTCCCAGGTGTCTTAAGTAAAATCCAGTTAACTTGAGAACTGCCGGAAGGCTTTTACTCCCATAGCATTCCAGTGCTAGAGGAAATATCTATGTTTCTTTTTGGGCTCATTGGAGCCTCTATCGCATTGGTAATTGCACTGAGAATGACAGTATCACTTTTGTAGTGTGCTACCATCGTGCACACACCCACAGGGCCGTCCCACTGCAGCATTTTCGGCCAAGATCATTGGGAATCCCGTCTGTCCTCCACACACACTCTCAAACTTCAATGACGTTTTGGACTAGCTCCACATTCATATATTCATGTAAAATTCTATCTTTCTCTTTTAAATCTTAAAAATAAATTTAATACCTACTACCTGCCATGCTGGCCACACTCTGCCAACCTTGAGAAAAAAACCGTGACGCTCCAGGAATTCTGAAGATCATCTCTACAAAACTTTGACATTTCCAACACCCACGTTTCTCTATTTCTCCTATTTTTATTTCATGCCGAGACACTGAAACTTACTGACTGCGTAGATCTTAGAGCACCCACAGGGTATCGGGCAGCGTTCTGCTCCCGGGGTACGACTCCAGCACTGCAAAGGAGCAAGGTGCGAACTTGGTCCATTGCTGTAGCTGTTTGTGTGCACGGCTGGCTAGCGCCAAGGCAAAAGTACTGCACACAGGTGTGGAAGAACACTGCCAAGTGTGCTAGGGACTGTGTTAGTGCCCTTCACCGACAGGGAGAAGAGGCCGAGCGCAAGATCCACCCACCAAAACTTCCGTCCCCAGTGGCCCTGCACCTCCGAGAACTCATGCAGCTTTGATCTCACCAGGAGATTGATCCGCAGACGACATCAGCGCCCTCACTATCCACCTGCTTCTGCAAAGCCCCAGCTCTAAACAGACGGAATTTGGGCCACATTTCAGCATTGCAACAGGATAATCTTTGTAGTTGAAAGATAGCAACTATATTTCTATGTTTCATACTTAGAAACAACTCCTACAGATGGAATTAGGAGGAAAAGAGCGTCTCAAACTTCTTCCCACCAGATGTCTTTCCTCTCTCTCCTTCCTTCCTTCCTTCCTTCCTTCCTTCCTTCCTTCATCGCCTCCTTCTCTCCTTCTTTTCTTCCTTTTTGACAAGGACAAGATGAAGTTTCACTTTCAAAGGCTGACTGTTGTTAAGGGCATGAGGTAACCCGAATAGAGCTTTCCTTACTCTGTTGCCTGCGGAAGCAGGGTGGACGCAGTGGATTGCAGCTGAGGCAGGGGCAGCACAGGAGAGAAGGAACACACACAGCTGCAGGTGAAGCATTAGATGCTGCTGCTTCTTTATTTTAACGCCCAATTCCATTTTCTTGCTGATATTTTTCTTCCAAAGTTCCTTTATTATGGGTACACCGTTGCATTAGGAGGGAATCCATAGAATTGTAACATTAGTGGCTTCAACGATCCTGCCCTCCTGTAGATTACTATAGGGACGCAAGAAAATTGCTAAGCTGTCTGGTAAGACAGCAGCATGTTGACGTAGAATGGCTCCTTTGCTTCAAATATATGCAACAACTAACTGCTACTCCTTCGGTTTAAGATGCGACACTGAAACTTCTACCTTTGAGAAAGCCGCTAGTCTTGAAAATCAAGATGGAAGCATAGATGCATCTTGAATCTTACAATGTTGAAGCTTTGAAAAGCCTGTGTGATACTGGCTCTTTGAGTGCCTCTGATTGTGCATTCTGACGCTGTAGTATTTTTAAAGACTAAAATTTTGATGAGCTTCAGCTCTCTAAAAATCCCCATCTGCCTCTGTTAATATGCCACCCTTTCCTGTTTGTATGCTATTGAGTAAGTCACTTACCCCTCTACCCACCATTTTCCTTATTTTAAAAATTGGTCTAAGAGAAGTGCCACAGCCCTATTGGAAAACTGTAATGAAGATCAGGAATACATATATAAAAGCGCTGTGCAGTGATGTTCCATGTAATTACCATAACCATCCCCGGACAGTGTGCCCTTGGGACTGCTGACCTCCAGCAAGAGGCTGCTGCGGCTCCATCTGCTCTTGCCAGTTGTCTCCGGGATGTGACAAGCGCTAGGCCCTCCATGAGCTGAGGCACCCGACTGCTGACCCGAAGACCCGCGCGGCGGCAGGTGTGCGCAGGCTCCCTACTGGGAGGTGCCGCTGCCGCAGGCTGCGTTGCAGAAACCCTCACAGGGTCTCAGCTGCCTGCCATGGGCTCAGCTCCCTTCCCGCCCAGGGGAGCTGGCTGAAATGTAGAGCGGTTTCCACGTCTCAGGATTGCATGCATCCTGAGACCTCGTAGGAGGAAACGGCGCCCTCCCATCTGCTGAAAAGCGTGGTACGGCGGGATGCTGAGAGAACGTGTTTTCTAAGTGAACGTGCCGATGGCAGGTGTCATCTCTGTAAACAAGTCTAGACGGCGCAACAGCTTTGCGAACTTGAGTTTTGGTCGGCGACGTGTCCCTTTGTTTTCGCCATCCTGTCATTCTTGCAAGTGGGACGAGGTTTGAAATATGATTTATTACCTTCCGTGCTAGTGCACGGTGATTACAGAGCAGGCTGCTGAAGTGGTAAGATTCCCTAACAAGCGATTACGCAGGCCGTTACGCAGCCGCGGACCGGGTGTGTCCAGGCGCTGCCAGGACCGCGTGGACGACAGTGAGGAGAGAGGCCCAAGCGAAGCGGGGCGAGCGGCCTGTGGGGCTCAGGCAGAGACTTCCGGCCCGGCTGTCACTGCAGCGTGACGCCGGCAACCCGCGAGTGAAGAGATCCTACCCAGGAGACACCCCACAGCTCTGGGGCTGCTTCTCCCCACCTCATATCGATGAAGGCAAATTAAAAATCAGTCTTAATAGCACCCGGACCTACTGCACATCTACAGCATGTTCTTGATTGTCGCATTCCATACTTAGAATTGTATGAAATAGGTAATAACATCAACAGTGCGTAGATGAGGCTGTCTTACGCGTGACAGGTCAAGCTATTAATTAGACTGGCGATCAGGAGCTGGAGGCAGAGCACGAGTCCGCCGGAGTCCAAAGGCCTCACTCCCACCCCTGCTCATTTATAGCACTGGGCGCACGCTGGGATCTGCAACAGGCCAAGACTAAAGCATGCATAAACATGGGTGCCTGTCCTATGCATGCTCTGGGCTGGGAACCGTGCTTCCTGCGCCTTAGAATTCCTCCGCAGGCAAGCCGGATAGACTGCCTTCGTTGGAGCTCTCTCACTGTGCTCAGACTTCCCGGAATAATTTAAAATGGCCTGTAAAGGGATGATGAGGAGGACTTGGAAATTTGCTAAACGCGGGATCTGGCTGCAGGTATATGACTGAACGACCTTTTCCTTCTATTGAAAATTAGTGGGGCGACAGAAAAAAAACAAAAATCTTCTTTCTGCCGTGACTGGTCAGTAAAGCAGTAGTAATGACTGGCTTAGTTATTGAAGCTCAGGCCAGAGAGCCCAGCCGAAAGCAACATACAAATGCTAAACGTCTGCTTTGGATGGGGAGGCAGAGAGAAAATAAATTAAAAACTGAGATGAAAGATTTTATTTTTTACACATTTTCTGAAGGCACTCAGTTACTCCTACGAATTCATCAGCTAATGCTATGAAGTAATTTTTTCATAGCTATATATTGGCAATTTTCCATGAATAAAAGGTAGATGGTTGAAAATAAGCTTTTTGATTGACTGATGGATTGATCAATTGATATTCTAGGGAAGGGTCTCCAGCATGCTCTGGGTCTCACTACCAGATCGGAGTCCTAGTGATCTGCCTGTTTACAACCTCCCAAGAGCTAGAAATACAGGTATGCACCACCAGGCCCAGCCTTAACTGCGGGCTCAGCTCACACCAGAGGTGAGGCCCGCACAGCACCCCAGAGACAGAATCGCAGTCCTTGAGCCTGCTTGCAGGTGCTTTAATCCACTGAGCTATTTGGCCGGCCCTAACTTTGTTACATGTTACAAGTTAACGTTTTGCCAAATTTTCTATACATAAGCAAAACCCTGCACTCCCCTCTTTATTATCATTGTCATTATTATTATTGTTGTTATTATTATTATTATTATTATTATTATTATTATTATTATTATTATTTTAATGCATTTGGTTGTCTCAGGCCCTCACTACGCAGCTCAGGCTCATGGTGATCCTCCTGCTTTCAGCCTCCCTAGCGCTGAAATTACAGGCATGTACCACTATGCCCAGACTCTGGGGCCAGCTCAGCATGCCTAGGATTGGGGCTGGCATGGCATGTGGTGCTGGGGATCAAACAGTGGTCCCTGCCCTTGCCTAAGCAGGTGCTCTAGTCCCCTGTGCCATCTCACCAGCTGGGGCACTTCATCCTTGATTCTAGATCTACAAAAATGTCTCAGCAAGAAAGAAAACTAAGAGATCTTGTGCTTATCAAGGCAGCTGTGCAGCAGGCCTGGGACCCAGCTTTAGTCTCGGCTGGCTGTGCCACTTGGAGTAGGTCACTAGGCTTCTTCTTACCTCAGTTTCCCTACTCATGAAATGGAAACAAAAATCACAGCCTTACTTATCTGCATTATTATTAGGATGACATTGGATGAGAATGTGAAACACAGCAACGCCAAATACTTGGTAAGCGATATCTATCTTTGCTATCATGGCTGTTATTTTAGATTTCTAAAAGTCTAATTCATAGGGCCAGCGAAATAGCTCAGCGGATTGAAGCGCCAGCAAGCAGGCCCAGGGACTGGGGATTCAATCCCCGAGTCTGACAGAGCGTGGATGAGAAGACCATTGAGACTGGCATGGCGGTGCACATCTATAATCTCAGCTATTAGGAGGTTGTAAACAGGCGGATCAGTATGAGTCTGATGTAGTAGTGAGGTTGTGAACACCCTGGAGACCCTTCCTTAAAATAAAAATTAAAAAAGCAAACAAACAAACAAAAGAAAAAACCTAAAATTCTAATTTGTGATAAAGAAGTACAGGACTTCATTTAGGGTTGGAAGGGAGCCCTAACTACCTCCCAAGCATGGAAAGGAAGCCCCAGGTCTGCGTGCCAGGTAAGCCAAGCCCACACATGGAGCACCATGCGCTGCCCAGGGCAGAAGAGCAGTTCTGTTGCCACGACATTCCCAACCAGCGACAACATTCTGGGGACTTCAAAAAGCCCATCTCCAAAAGATTCATTTTCTTTCTTTCTTTTTTTTTTTTTTTAAATGCATCTCCTAAGCAGTTTGCAACATCATTACAATTAGATGTAACACAAAAAGCCATACTCGAAGTTATTCCACAGAAATTGTACCATATGTTAGAACTACTGATGTTATTATTACATTTCCCTCACAGAAAAGAATTCTTGACTTGTAAGAACGTAATATTATGGTCACGGCTCTCGCATGTTCTGCGCAGGCCCAAACACCACAGGGTTGCTCACCGTATTGTGAGACAGTGGGGACGAGGTGGAATCTTTGGGAAGTAGAACCTAGGAACCCATGGGGTGTGTCTTGGGAAGGATGCTGGGGCTTGCTCTCTGTCTCTGTCTCTGTCCTTCTGTCAGTCCATCCCCGCCCCCCAATATCCCTGTGCATGCGTGTGCATGCTCGCCGGCCACCAACAGGCGACCAGATCATCTGCTCCACCACTTTTTTTTTTTTTTTTGAGACAGAGTCTCACTATACTGTTCAGGCTGGTCTTGAGCCCGCTTCTGTAGCCCAGGCTGGTCTCATACTCACACTGATCCTCCTGCCTCAGCCTCCCATGTGCTGGGATTACAGGTATGTGCGACCACACCCGGCCTCACCATAATTCTTTATGCCATCTGTCTTAGTTACTCTTCTCTCATTGCTTAAACAAATACCCAACACTCAAAATGAGGGAAGGAAAGCTTTATTTAGCTCATAGTTACTGGAGATTTCAGTCCATATTCAGTTGGCTCCAAGGCAGAGTGGCAAATGGCAGAAAACAACCTTTAATGGAAGCTGGTAAGAGCAAGAGCTAGGTGGGAGAGCTAGCAGCAGCTCAAGCAGCTCACTTCTCTTCCTCCCTTACATTGAAATGCAAATCGCCTGTCCCAGGGGAAGGGCAGCACTCATTTCCACAATAATCAATACAAATTCCAGAGGCTGCCCCATCACTGCACGAGGCTTTGGGGGGACACATAGACACAAACCACAGCACCATCTAAGGTTCCTAACAATACTAGCAATCATGGACTGACAGGCCTCCAAGCATGCACCAGAGTAAACTTCTTACTCTTCAACTTGCTTTTCTTAGGCATTTTGTCACAGTCATAGAATCCTACCATAAGGAGCAGTTTTATTGATCAACTACAAAGCAAGCCATGTAAGCAGCAAGAACAACTAAAACCAACAAAATAAAGAGCAATGACGTACGCTGCTGAAATCCTTTTCTTATGTTGACTGGTAAATATTTCCCAATGAAATAATAGACTTTGTTAATACAGTCTTCAGAATCAAAATTACAGCATCTTCCCTCCATAACTTTCTGAAATTATGTGTTATCACACATAATGGACAATAAATTCTTTATGAATTTTTTTTCAAAATTCGTAGCTTTTTTATAATCATGCACAAATAGAGGGCAAGGAACCTAATAGGATTTTTATTGGTATCACAAAAACAAGATGCTGAGATATCTTGGAAGAACATGTCAAGTCACTTCCTGCGTGTCATGTAACATTTTTGGTGGTACTTGCTATGAAAATAATTTGAAATTATATGTAAATCATATGACAGAGCAAGAATACAATAACCTTGTCTTATACAACTAGAAAAGGAAGAAGCACCAACCTATAGAACAAAGACAGACTTCAATGTGTCTCATAGAACTGCTGTAGACCACGCTTCTGTAATTGCAAGATGCTCCTCGTAGCTCAGGCTCCTAGTTAAATGTCCTTCCTCGGTAACATGCGTAGGGGTTTGGCAGCCACGCATAATCCAGAGGGTAAGAACAGAGAGATATCTGCACACAAAACAGGTGCTGATCCTTGCACAGCATGCAGGAAAGTAAGGCCGGAAGATTCCCCTGGTCTAGGTGGGTCAGTGGTCCTGCGCGGATTGGAACTCTGAGTCCTCAGAACCAGTCTGGACGCCATGAACAGGCTGGAGCTTTCAGGCTTTGCTCCGCTGCGCATTGGTAATGATATCATCACGCACAGGGCAGGGGTGACATGATCAGGCCCATGGCGGGGCGGACACCCTGTTCGTTGTTCTATAACACGTGTGATGATGATCACAGCTTCATCAACAGGTAATCACGAACAGTAAATGGAATAACGTTCGTACCGTGTAAGACCTGTTATTTAGCAAATAATATATGCTAGCCATTATTACATCCCTAATTATTAGTGATGAATGTACCCAAATAGTAATTTTCTATATCTGATTAGCTATTTCTCCTATTCACATGTGGATAAAAGTTCTGACCCATGAAAGACTAAAATTCAATACCGCAATGTTCTGTGGTACGGATGTACGCCCAAGACACACACGCCTTGCTCAGGTTACAGAGCAGCAGGACACTCACACCTAATTCGGAACGTGGACACTCCAGAGCCAGTTGTACCAGGCCAGCTGGACAGCATTATTTAAATGTTAAACGGGTATCCATACTGCAAGTCAGAATCTTTTCTCAGCTTCCTATACGTCTACTTCCCATACTTCCGCCACAGCAAATTTTTCTCCTTTCCATCAGTGGACTTTCCGGTTCCTTCTATCCCCCACGTCCTGTCAACTTCAATGCTAATTAAGTCCTCTGTGCTGTCCATGACTCCACCGTGTCCTATCCTGACTGTTCTATGGCATCCAAGTCCCTGCCTTGAAACCGTCACCTCTTCCTCGTCCCCTTCTCCTGTAACATGAATGTGCTAGCTAAGGAACCCTTGAAAAATTTCACTGCCTTGGTTAAAATCCGAACCGTTTTTCAATTCTTTCACAAGGTCCAAGCCGTCCGCACAATTCATACTTCCTAATTTGATCTTTCAATTCCACGCTGGTCTCCTGCCTTTTTGTGTCCATGCTTTCTTCTCTGAGCCATGGGAATCACTTGCTATTTCGCCTGCTCTGTGCTCAGAGAGTGCCTCTTTGCTCGGATCTCTCTTTGGTCAACACTTCCCCGGCTCCCTAAGCCTCTGGGACAGGTGATCCTTTCATATGCTTAGCCCTTTGCCATCTGCACTGGGGCCTCCCACCCCTGTATTCCCCTGTATTTTAAAGAATCTCTCAGGACATACACACACACACACACACACACACACACAAAAAAAAAAAAAAAAAAAAAAAAAAAACATTAAGAGACCTTTGTTGTTCACGAGTGTTCTCCTGATTCCTGGGCCAGGGCTGACCAGACAGTACAGTCAGGTCCTCCTAGCTGGGGGCTTGCTTTCTAACGTCTTACTTTCCTTGTTCAACTCTGGTTCAGTAATATCAAAAGGAAAGTTCCATAAGTAAACAGTGCAACAGTTTCAAACATCGCCTCCTGCGGAGCTTTTCTGGGGCGGCGCCTCGTTCCTCCTCCACACCCCGCCATTTACACAAGCTACGCTTTAACCATCCAGGAGGCACCCAGTTATCACAGGCACTAGAGCTGTCACAACTCTTGCCTAGATTTTACTAATTAATATCTTCAAAGCATAAGAATAGCAATGCTGGTGACTGAAATGCGCCAACGCGATTTCCAAAGTGTTGCCATGAAATGAAAAGGTAAGGCATGAGGGTCTGGGGAGATAGTTCTACGGCACAAGTGCCTGCCCGGCAAGTGTAAGGTCATGAGTTTGAATCCTAGTCCCGCAAAAAATGATAAATACATAAAAAATAAATGACAAGGTGTAGGAAGGTATTTTGAGAGACCATCTTCATAGTTTTAGTGTTGTATATTGTTATAGTTATTCCATTTTTAATAATTTCTTATAATTAATCATCTACTGTACCTAACTTATAAATAAAATTTTATATACATATTAAAGTCTCTGACAAAAACCTGCAAGGCATAGACCTCAGTGCTATGAGTAGCTTTCAGGCTTTTTTGGCTTTTTTTCTTATGTCTTTGGGTGTTGCAGGCTCTCACCATGTAGCTCAGACTTACCGTGATCCTGCTTGCAGCTTCCCCAGCACTAGGACTGCAGGCATGCTCGACCACACTTGATCCTGGCCATCTCAGCCTGCCCTCGGGGAGAAGCTGATGAGGCATGAGCTGCCAGGGATGAACCGAGGTCTGTGCACTCGCCTAAGGTTGCCTATGCAGGCGTTTGTCTATGTGGCTGGACCAAGAAAGTTTAAGGAGCCTTACACAATATGCCTTATGGACAAAACGGGACTGCTCCAATTTCAAGGCAAATATTAGTATCAGCGATCTCTGGAGATTTCACACCCCATGGCCTTGGTTCAGTTTTTCTAAATCAATCCACTTATTCTCTTCATTTGAAAATTGTGCACTGCTGTGAGTGTGGGATTGGAGCCGGAGGGCCCTAGGGCCAGCTGTAAGCCAAGATCTGCTGCCCTCACGGGGTCGCGTGTGGGTCTCACCACACCCCACGGCTGTGTGCTTGCTAGCCGCACCCTAATCTTTTGGGGGGACACGGCAGCCACAGTCCACCAGGAAGTATGTCCCAAGGGAGTATGTGATCATTCAGGAATAGAGAACATTCTTTCAAAAAGCAGTTTTCAAAGACTAAGGAGGATTTTAGTTTTTCGTTTTTTTGTTTGTTTGTTTGTTTTTTGTCTTTTCCTCGAGGGAGCAAGATGAAGTGAGGACAACATTAATTAAGTAACCTTTAATGAAATGAAATGTTTGATTCTGTGCCAATGAGGACTGCTTCCAGGTCTCAGCTTTTTCTCAAGGATCACCATTAGCACAAATTATAACCATATATGTTGGAAGTATGCTAATGAAATAAGCCCGAGAACCAGATCCTTATTTCCAAATCATGGACTTCTTGGCATGGGATTGCAAAGCAAAATTAAATAAACAGTGACCATTACTTGTATATACAATGGCTGTTCTTCATGACAAAAGTGAAGAGACAAATGACAGGATGTGCCGTCCACTATTAAGATTTTTCACTTTTTCCTTTTTTAAAAAAGCTATTAAATAATCCAAATTAGCCACAAGTGCTGAGTGGTATGCGCTGCTTTCTTCACCTTTCACACCCGGGAGTCAGTAGAAGAGGATATATATATTACTTAGAAAATGTGCTATAAAATTCTGATGCATGTAACACTGTAGAACTTCTTATAGAATATGGTGCTTCATAATTCTGGTAACTGTTACAGTTAAATAAAATGCCTTCTTCACAAAACACTGTTGCTATAAAATTTTACTTATTTTAATGGTTCATGGACATGTCATATGATATTTTTACTAACACATCAAAGAAGCATGTCGGAGCAGACACACTAAATACATAAAATTGGTAGGCACTGCGGATAGATACTATCAAGATTCTTGATTGGCTCATATGTGTTTACCCTGCATTTACTTACCAAAGCCACAAGCTTAATAGTTCTGTTTATAAAAACAAAGTTAGGCAAGCTCATGCGCAGAACAAATAAACGGGAACTCATTCTAACTTGTGGGTGCCTGCATACACATCTTTTTATTATCAGCCTGCTCCCAAATTAAAATTGTTACCACATGCTAAGTAAACTTTTTCAGATGTTCCACGGAGGACATCAAAAGACATTTCACTTTATATTTTTAGATTTCTGACCAGGCAAACATGTATAGAAACACAGACATGGCAGGACATCAGGTAAACCAAAGGTACAGCAATTTAGAAATGTTCAGTTCAATGAAACTTCCAAGAAGCTCAGTTTAGTGTACTTCTGCTGTGCCCTAACTGATGTCTTACAGGTGAGACCGTTGCTGGGATTCATTTAGTAATTGAGAGGCTGGCATGAGTGGGGCTAAGATGAAGAACAGAATGCCAATAAACTTGGCAGAGAAGTTCAGCTCTGCTCACCGCTAGAATATCATGAAATACAGCATGCAGGTGAGACGGTACCTGTTCTGTCTGAGGCCATGAGGAGCCCACTGAATGATATTCTACAGGGGTTCTGAGAGTATGAAATAGTAGGTCAGTATTTTACAGGGGCCTGATGATAGTCTTAGGATTTTTGTCTTTGCTGGTCACAAATTCTCACAGGTTTTCTTAAAATTCTTTATAAGTCGAACAAACAAAAAAGATCTGGGAGAACTATTCTCCCAGATGAAATCCAATTTATCTGATTATTTGTCCCATTCAATATAATCACTGAACTTCGTCTGTGTCTTTAGCCAAACCTACGGCCTAGTGTAGTTTGGAAACAAGTTTCTTACTCTGTCACTGCTTAGTCCTTACTTTGGCTCTCTGCCTGGTACCCATCCCTGGTCTGTCTTCCTCAGGCCTCTGGGATTTTCTCCCTCGTCAGCACCTAGGACTGCAGGGCCATCTCCCGAGTGAGTTCAAAGGCACCCCTCACCGGCCCCTCAAGTACTGTGCTCATGCCAGCAATTCTGGTGTCACTGCCGCTTGCCTTCGTCAGGGCTGTGAATCCCTGACCCAGATTGCATCTTCCCTGTGGTTTGTGAGTCACCCTTGCCACTTAAGTCATCCCTGATGAGCCCGCCCAGCCCCCATGGCATGCTCGCCCTGTCCTGCTAAGTGAGGACACCAACTCACCCCAGCGCTTCCCTAGAGCGAACTACTAGACACTGCAGTGGATTTCTAGCAAGTACTCTGGGCAGATGTTTTGCTAACGATAGCACTGGGTTGTTCTTGTCCCGAAAGGCTTTTATAGTGGCCTACTAACAGATGTCAGTAATCATTTCACTCAGATTTATCCTCAGATGTATGCATTTTGGTTTATTTTTCTGTTAAAATGCATGCATAAATCCTGCAACATTCCTGGAACAAAAGTAGACTTAAAGAGCGACTAAGAAGAAAATAACAACAGTAAGATCCCTAAGACGTTGAGTTAGATCTTATCAGTGCTAATTAAGAAAATCGCAATAATTTTCAGATCTTATTAAAGTCTTACTATAGTTGCTTCATTGTGAAATGAAAGAAACATACGCACAACTGGAGTGCTGTATTCAGGAAAGTTAACTTGGAATAAAAATAGGCCGCCCAAAGCCATCAGCCATTGACCTCTGACTAGGATGACTTATCCTCACCTGTAATACTGTAACAGTAAACTCACTTGTGGACATGGTGAAATGAATCCACCATAAGTCCTCTGGGACTGAACCCAGAGCCCTCACACTGGAGCAGACTGCAGTATGTCTGCAAACATTTCCCCTGCCTCACACCTCCCCGTCCCTCCCCGCCTTCCTTCATTCCTTTCTCTCTAAGATATCAGTAGGGTGCAGAATGGATGATGCCAGGCTGGAAGGCCTCCTCTCTCAGCCTTCTACAATGCAAAGATTATAGGCATAAGCCACGATACTTAGCTTGAAGACTTTCTAAGAATGATTTTAAGTTAGAAAAATGAAAACACTTCTTGAAGCATGGGGCCGGCGAGATTGCTCAGAGGACTAAAATGCCTGCTTAGGCAGATGCAGGGACTGCAGTTCAATCCCCAGCCCACAAGCTGCACCAACCTCGCCTCCAAGGGCAGGCTGAGCTGCCCACAGGGTCTGGGCATCTAATCCCAGTGCTGGGGAGATGGAAATAGGAAAATCACTATGAGTCTGAGCTGCTTAGTAAGACCTTGTAGCAACCAAATGCATTAAAAAAAATTACTCAAAACATTATGAAGTATTTCCTGAATACTGAGCCTCTTAATATTCTCTGCTCCTTCACAACTTGCCTCCCCCAGTACTGCAGGTAGGCAGGCCTAGGGCACATTCAAAGCTCAGAGCACTCATGAAGAGACTCGGGGAAGCTAACGAGAGACAATTGACAGGGAATTTAGCAACCACAAATGATGGCTCTTTCATATTAAAAGCAGAGAATTTTCCAATCTATTTCTTAAAAACTGCAGAAACATAAAACCACAAAATGGATTCTGTGAATTAATAATGCTAAATTAACTATGAATTAACAGTACTGTTGTTTCTGTTTAAAAAAAATGCAGTGATATCTTTATTCGGCTGTTTTTTAACATTCCAAGATTAAAAATATAAGGCATTCTGTTCGTCATTTTATTCCTGGAGTTTTACGCTATCCTGCATAGTTAGCATGCACTCTGAGAACCAAACGGGAGGAAAGCAGATGTCCGAGTGTGATACTGTGATGCTGCGCTTCTTACATGGACAGGGCTGCCCGAATTCGGCAACGACAAATGCTAAATAAGCATGCCATATCTGAGTTTCAAATAAAACATGTTGTTTCTGTAAATGTGTTCTGGAAATGTAAAATAAGTCGTTAGTTGTAGATAACTACGTAGCAAAAGTAATTCAAGAGTTATGAGGTATTTTCTGTTTATTATCAACAAATGGACATTTTATCTAAGTTTGTTATTGGCAGAGAAACAACAAATAGAAATGAAACTTGTTTAAAAATTAAATGCCTGGAAGTAATTTAAAATCTGGGATATTCTGGAGATATTTCGTGGTGGAACTACACACATGGCCTCTAAGACATGACTCACACAGGTAAGGAAGTCACTGGGCTTGGGATTCTTTCTTTAGGTGCTTAGTTGCACTGTAGTAACCGCTGCGTCTCTTTTTTATTGCGATTATATTAACCCACTTTAAAACTCTCTTTCTTATGTTGACCTTGTGTTTCTTTTTTCTGTTTTCTTTTTTGTATTTGAGGGAAGAGTCTATAGGGAGTTCAGGGTCTCACCGCTAGATAGGACTCCCGATGATCCGCCTGCTTATACCCTCCCAAGAGCTGGGATTACAGGCGTGCACCGCCGCGCCCAGTCTCGACTCACTTCTCAGAGCACCCCCAGGGCTGGGGCCAGCACGAGAGGCCCAAGGATTGAACCCCTCACCTCCCGTGCCTGCTTGCAGGTGCTGTAGTCTGCGGAGCTATTTCGCTGGCCCATTCGGCTGACCTTTCTCAAAGAGCTCTCCCAAATGGTGACCCCTTGCGGGGGACCGTGGGGGGGCTGTCAACCATTTTCATCTCTTTATGAGTAACAGCAGATTATGCAATGACTGAAACGTTAAAGTGGGAAGAGATTTTTAAGGAGAACCTGAGTAAATTAATAGGGAGGACTGCTACCAGCCAGATTCAAAAGGATTTCTCTAGAACTTCATTAACTGTCCACAACAGTGTATCTCCCGTATGAAAGCATTGCTGCTATTTGCACAAACCATAACACAGTTTCTAGGGTAATATCCTGCAGTAATATAAAACAATGTCATTTGTGACACTACTGGAAAACTATGACAGAAATTTTCAAGATACTATCTGCCGAGCACATCTATTTATTTATTTATTTATTTTCTTGTTTCAGAACCTTTGTTCGCTTATTCACTCATTTTTATGGCCGGCTCAGCCTACCCCGACGGCAGGGCTGGCGCAGCATGTGGTGCCGGGGATCGAACCGTGGTCCCTGAAGCCGCCCAAGCTTCCTCAAGCAGGCGCTTTAGACCACTGAACCATCCCGCTGGGCCCCGTGCCAAGCACACCTAGATATCCTGGCCTCCAATAGATGAAGAAGCATATTACTCAGCCTGCCACAATTACGAGACACCACAGAACTAAACTACCTCCATTAACTTACAGCGGGACTATTCCATTTATATTTTTAATATTTATTTATAATAGTTGGTTCAGCCTGCCCTGGGGGTGGGGCTGGTGCAGCATGTGGTGTGGGGATCAAACCGCAGTCCCTGCAGTTGCCTAAGCAGGCACTTTAGACCACTGAACCATCTTGCCAGCCCCAGCCTGACTATCCTAAATATGTCACTAAAATATATGTAACGGATCAGATGGATGCATCAAACTATCTGGTTCAAAAATAAAACAAATACTAAATACAATTCAGAGATTTAATGACGTTTCTTCAGTGACTCTCTGAAGTTCTTTTTTTTTTCCAGAACTGGGGATTGAACTCAAGACCTTGCACTTGCCTGGCAGGCACCTGCTCCCCTAAGCTATCTCTTCAGCCCACTGAAGCTCATTTTGATTCAACAAAATAGGACCTTTCAGTGCTCCAGAAGATTTTCCCCATGTCCACAGATCTAGAACATCTCCTAGAAGCCACTCATGTGCAGGCCTTGGGTCCAGTGGATCGCTCAGGTACGACCTTCTCAGCAGGTAAAGGGGCCATGAGGTTGGCAGAGGTGCTTCGCCAAGGCTGTGTCTGGAAAGTACACTTCGTGTCCTGGCGAGATGTTTCTCAGGTTTTCCCCAGCAGACACTTCCACACACCCTACCCATCTGGTAGTAAGCTGACTCTGGACTGACTCTTCTAAAAACGCAGAATGTAGAGAAACCCCTCCTGCAGTAGTTCACTCGTTTCAGATATTCTGTCTCAGATACTAAAAAGCATGCTTTAGAGCAGTGGTTCTCAACCTGTGGTTTGCCACCCCGGCAGGGCGGCCGAATGACCACAACACAGGGGTGGCCTAAAGCCATTCTGAATCATAACTGGAGCAAAATTACAGTGTTGAAGTAGCTCCCAAAATTATTTTTTGGTTTGGGGTCACCACAACCTGAGGAGCTGTATTGCAGGGTCAGGGCATTAGAAAAGTTGAGAACCAGTGCTCTAGAAGGAGCCTGGTGGCTACTGATATTATCATACTGATTGACAGGGAAGTGTAGGCTTCACTGCATTTGACAAGGCTCTTTCAAATATGTCCTTCCCTGCTGGGGGGTGTGGGGTCCGTAAAGTAGGCAGATAGCATGTAGGCTTTTATTACATACACATGAAAACTAAAGTCCTGAGCAGATACGCAAACATTTCATGATGACGTGACCAAAGAAACACAGGTAATAAAGTATTCTAAGTAAATATTTCCTAAACCGTATGTCTTAGTTACTTTTCTATCATTGCTGGGACAAATACCCAACCTTCAAAATGGAGGAAGGAAAGGTTTATTTAGCTCACAGTTACTGGAGGTGTCAGTCCATATTCGGCTGGCTCCAAGGCTGAGTGGAACAGGACAGAGAGCAGCAGTTCATGGCGGTGGAATAGCAACAATGGCGACAGAGGCAGCAGAATAACCAGGGGAGCAGAGAGCAACAGCCACAGAGCCAGTTTGTCTCTCTGTCTCTCTTTATATTACATTCAGGCTCTCTGCCTCAGCCTACCCACCTTGGGCCACACCCACAATCTCAGAAGGACTCAGACGCATAATCCCATCAGTCCTAATACACACGCAATTCCACGGGATCACTAGTCAAGTCTCAAACTCTAGAAGTCCCTGCCTCAATGAATGCATGGTACTTTGCGGTGACAGCTAGACATAAACCACAACAGCGTATTTTATTCTGCAGTCAGGGACATATGCCTTCTACCTTTATTGAAAAGGTCCATATAGCTAACTTCAATATGAAAAACCTGCCTTTTGCGGTAAAACGCGGCTTTGGGCATCACACTGACATCGGCTTATGCTCCAGTTTGCCACTAGCTACGCACCTAACTTGGTTGAGCAAAGCCATCCACTTCATTTTATGTGTTTTCACTTCCAAACTCGAGGGAACGGTTCTCTTTGCTTCCTACGCAGATTTCTGTGAGGGAGACACAGAGCGTGAAGCCTCAGGATATCGTCTGGAAGATTCCATGTGCGTACAGAAAATACAGGGGTATCGTTTCCCGCTGACCTTATAGCGTTCTATTTCATGTTCTAAACACGACACCCAAGGAAGGGAAAAATCACTGAGAAGCCTTGGGCAACAGAGAAAAACGTAATATAAGCAAGATGTCTTCGGAGACTGCGAGGTGCCAGTGAGCCTTATGTAGGAGAACAGACGAGATAAAAATTAAAAGGGTCCTAGGTTAGTGTCATTGGCGAGGCTGTGTGTGGTGATGGTTTCCACTAATTGTCTGTTAATTAATTCTCCCCGCATTATTCCTAACTGGTCACTGCATCAGTCCTTCCTGCCAAGATAGTCCCAAGAAACAACGAATTTAGGGGACTTCTCCATTCTTCCTCGGTAGGCTAAGGCAAGGCTGCTGTTGGAAGAATGTGGTGTGCAGGAAGAAGTCAGTCAGAGCTCTGCTTGGGAAACCCGCACCCTGAAGGTTCCACGTTGACTGCAGAAAACCTAAGGAGAGGACGATGACACAGACTACACAGCGCATCTAGACCAGAGAACCCTTGGCACTGTTTCTCAGGAGCATCTCTTAAATGTGCATGTACATTTTAAAAAATAAATAAATAAATTGTTCCACATGACAGTAGGTGTTCCAGGGCAATCACTCACTGATTCTGAGGAAATCTTCTGATTTGCCCTCCACATAAGAATCAGATGTCCATAAAGCCAAAGTTTGATTTTCAGATTTTAAAAAGTTATCAAATCTCCACTCATCAGCAATTTGTAATATGGTTTCAAAATTAATAACATTCATACATTCTCCTTTCCACATAAGAGATCACATTTAGATTTGGTAAAGATGTCCATGTATTATTATTTTATTTATATTTTTTTAAATTTTGAGGATGGAGACTATGGATACTCCCCGCTCCCCTGGTGTTTAGGGAACAGTCTAAAGGTTCTACAGGATCTCACCCCATAGATTGGAATCTCCAGTTTACAGCCTTCCAAGCGTTGGAATTACAGGCGCATGCCACCATGCCTAGCCCAGTCTCAATCACCATCTCAATGCTCCTTGGGGGCAGGGCTGGCATAGCAACCTGGGGATCGAACCCCAGCCACTGCACTCTGCCTAAGCAGGTGCCTTAGTTCACTGCACTACCAGGCTGATCCCAAGTATTATTTACAGAGTGTTATCTCCCTATTTGTCAAGCCTTCTACCACTTATTTTGTTACAAATCTAAAAATTGAAATAAATGGAATGTTAGGTAAGCTTTAACTTTTATCCTAAAATACATAGATTTGTTTTTAAACTAAAAATTAAAGGGCTGACCTGGGAGCGCAGCGACCTACAATGCCTGCTTAGGCAGAATGTAGCAGCCAGGGCTCGATCTCCAATGAGAAGCGCTGGCTTCACTCATGGGGCGTGCTGAGAGGGCGATGGAGACTGGGCGTGGTGGTGTGCGCCTGGAATCCCAGCACTTGGGTGGCTGGAAACGGGAGCATCACTACAAGTCTGATGCACAGAGTGAGACCTTGCGGAACCTATAAATCCTGTCCTGGATACAGGAAAGAAAATAAATAAATAAATTATAGTAAGTGACTCTTATTTTTTCAAGCATTTTAGCTTGTTTCTTCTTTTGTTCACAAAAAAAAAAAAAAGAAAAACATATACTGTGCAGACAAAATAACTGAAAAAATCCACAACACTTCTTCATATTTTGCTGGTAAACATGTTTCAAAAACTAATACTGCAAGAGAAACTCCCTTTACCCTCTCTGCTCCCTCACGTTTTGTAGAAGACTCTTATTAAAAAGCCCTGTACCTCTCAATCATTCTGTTTTCCACTCTTACAAAATAATGTACAGGCAGAAAAGCATGGTTCTGGGAAAGATATTTTTATTAATTGATGAATGGTTTGAAATTTAACAGTTAGATTAACAACTGAGTATCTGTTCCTTAAGTCAACTCACCGAAGAAGGATGAAGATACCAAAACAGAGAGAAAAGAAAGTAGGAATTTCCAAAGCCACCCCTGGCCTGATTCCCCTCGCTTGCCCCACGGGTGCTATGTGTGCGTGTCAAGTGTCCCAGCGTCTACAGGTAAGGCCCATCTTCTGTGGACATTTCCTTTTATAACTCCACACCCTTGGGCTTGTAAGGGCTCCCCAAAGGCTCACTTTCAAAACCTCTTCAGGTCATAAGAGTTTCTTTTTCTGTTTGGGACTATTAAATGGCCCCTTCCAAGGAACTGCTGACTGCCTGAGGTTTTACAAGATTTGCAATGCTTCATTTGATTTTCAAATGTTTGGAAAGAGTCCGTGTTGGTCCTGTCCTCCTTCTACCACTGGACATTCAGGCAGGCCAATCAGCATCCTCTCACCCCTGCAGTGCTAGGGCTTGCAGTGGGAAACTTTTTTACTACACTAGGAGAAACTCAGAATTTACTTTTTTTTCCTGTCAAAGCATTTACCCTTTCAAAATTTGGGAAACATATTAGGCAAAAACCTCTGTGTGACTAATTTAGTCTTTTTCCATCTTTTGTTTCTTACCAATGTAACACACATGAGAAAGTCTACAAAAGTTGTAAAAATACAAATGTTCTCACAGCTTATATTTACTTACTTACATATAAATGATGACCCAATAACTATATTGAACACTATCTACCTAGTCTTTTGGTATACATTCAATAAATTTATTTGTTTAAAATTGGTTTATAATTTAAATTTTCCATGATTTGGCTCTCTTTATTTTTATTAATTAATTAATTAATTAATTAATTTATTTATTTATTTATTTATTTATTTATTTGTCTTTTTGAGACAGGGTCTCGCTGTGCAGTTCAGGCTAGCCTTGAGCTCATTTTTGTAGCCCGGGCTGGTCTCCAACTCGCACTGATCCTCCTGCCTCAGCCTCCCGAGTGCTGATTGACTCTCTTTAGAGTCACAATAATATTCAAATATGAATAGAGCTTAGAGTGTGAGAGTCAAATAGTTCCAATAATACTCATTACAGCATTTATTTTTAGACTGATTGGTCTCTTTGGGAAAAATACAGCCACTGAGTGATAATGCTTTTGTCTGATATTATCATAATGGTATGTTAGTCCATATTGTTTTTGACCTACAGTTTGGGGTCTCTGCATGCGTCAGTACAACCTGTAGTTGTATTTTGATCTATCAACCATAAGCTTATGCTATGAAGTAGAGTAAGGTATATCATACGAAGTATATTATAAGCATGCTTTATTTTGCCCAGTGATGTATTCATTCTAAATTTATGACACTGTGCCTGCATAATGTGGTAATCAGGGAATAAGTTATTTCAAACATTTAAAATTGGCTATTGCTGATTATTGAATTGTTTGCTATTGAGCTTACTGCTAGGCAGTGCGGGCCCTGATTCAGATTTCAGACCCTGGCGAAGGCCTCCGGAAGCGGTGTGCAGGGAGGAAATTGATCATGGAGGAGCAGCGTGAGGTGAGGGGCGCGAGAAGTAAAGCAAGCGCAACTGGTGGCCAGCGAGGGCTTCAGAGGAAAACAGGGCGCGGCCCACTTAGCCATGCAGGACTTCAGGACCAGCCAGGAGAAGTGGCGGAAATGCGCAGGGGGTTACCAGAGTCCGCACTGCAAAACCAGGCACGGACGAGGCAGGGCTTCCAGGCTATATGAAGACGTCTGGATTTCTCCTTGAGGATCAGGGAAGCCCCTGGTGTGCTTCCTCTGCTCTGTCGTAGCCAGGGAACTCACACGAGCAGATCTGCATTATGCTGTGATCACCTTGGCAACGGATGTCTAAGAATCTGCTTCACAGCAACACGTGATATTCCACTACAACTTAAAACAAAACACAAAACCCTTGTGCCGAGCCACAACCTGCGAGGATGATTTAAAATAAACCCTTTTACATTAAAAGATAGGCAGTGAGACTATAATTCCCAGCAAGTATTACCTTTACTATATATGTGCCTGCGTTTTCGATGGGGTTCTTCTACATGGCAGACGTGAAGCCTGAAACAATGCTCCGTGCTGATTCCGTAGGGTTTTATCATGCTAAAGTCGTGTGTGTGGTCATTTAATTATATAAATCTGACGTAGTGCAATATAATATTCTATTGTGCATTGGTATACATGGAAATGTCCTGGGCGGCGGGTGGAGGGTCACTGACAAACACTTAAGCCAGGGCCTTTGCACTGAGTGACATCTACAGCCTTACTATGGAAGGAGGTCGCTGATTCGCTTTCCTTTGGTGTCACTGAGTTGCCCCGGCTAGGCCTGGACCTCAGCCTTCCTGCCTCTGATCTCCAGAGGACGGCACCGGGGGCAGATACCGCCACGGAGGCATATGCTGCTCAGCGTGGCCGATGCAAAAATTCCCAGCACCTGTAGAGGAACTGCCCATAAAGGCAGAAGTGAGCACAAGACTGATCGGGAATTCTTCAATGCTAGAGGAAAAGAAAACGATATTTATGTTCGGTGTCATTTTTCACTTCAGAAAAAAATGATTTAATATTTTGAATATTTCCATAAAGAAACCACATAATATTCCCCATAACTTTGGACTTCTGTTTCTTTTGATAACCTATTTCCCAAATAGACTAAAAGGCTTTAGTTGAAAAGAATAGCATAGACAACTGGCTTCCAAGCTAAGGAATTTCTTCCCAAAAGCAAAATCAAGTCTTGTTAGATTTTTCCTGAGAGTGAAAAATGTTACTATATTTCACTGAGCTTAAAATGCCATCCATTGCAAAGCTTACTGGATTTTAGAACTGTTAAACATTAACAAAAGAGACATATTACAAAGCGATAAAAAAATACAGCTATAAAAAAGTGAAGTTGCTCTGTAATTTTCTCGCATTCTTGTTAAAAGCCAAGTAAAGAGGTCCAGCTTGCTGTATGTAAACAAGGTGAGGTGAGGCCGCACGGTGCACCCTTTGGGGCTGCAATTCAGACATCTGAGTGCAAGCACAGAGGACGTGCAAGTGCATTTGTGCAAGCGGGTAGGGAAGAACGCAGTCCCCAAAGGGAAATAAACGGGGACAGACGGGAAAACATGGGACGCCAAACAGCGGCTCACATGCCGTACTATACTATGAAAATTAAATTGTAGCATTCTTCCTATTAATATAAAAACACACATTTGTTGAAACCCTGCTAAAATGGCACTAAGATCTGCCACAACAGCTCTCTTTCACAAAGGGACAGATACGGCAACAAGAAATAACGTGGCTTTCATGACACAGAAACTGATACATGTCCAGTTTCTCATGAAATTAGACAAACACGTAAGATGTGAATATCTCGTAAAAGGTAATTTATTTTATAGGCTATTATGTGTCTTTTATCTCTACAAATAGCAGAACTTCCCCTGGATCATAATTGGGTTCAAAATATACAAAGTTAATGTAGCACAGGGTCCTTATGTGGTATACCAAGGTAAAGTCAACAATGCTGGAATCATGATGAGTAAGACTACAGTGATTTTTATGTTAAATTATAATAATAACTGGAGGAAGAGATGTAATAGTTCCAATGACTGGGACATACTGTTTTTAAAACCCCTGCTTTTAAAAGTGAGTTTCATAATTCAGCACTCATGTTACAAGCAACTGTCCCAGGTTGGAGTGAGACTTGGAGAAATTTGGACCTAAAAGTGGAAGACATATGGTCGTGCTTGCCTTTCGCAGCTACGTTCAGAGTTCAGAGGAGAGAGAAGCGGTCCAAACGCCAGCTTGCAAACTAGATTTTTATGTGAAACTCTAATAAAACAGCAGCAGATGTTTCTGTGCTATTAATTTGTTTGGGACATTTTTGGCTAGTTTATTCCAAATCAACTGCTGTCCCTTGTCCAACAACTGCAGCATTTATTTCCTTTTTACACAGAGGAAAAAAAAAAAAAAAAGCCAAGTTTTGCCTATGGAATAGATACTGCACCAGTTTGTGGAATCCATGACCAAATGAATGAATGCATTTGTACATAGCTTCCTACTGAATTCACTTAGAAACTGATCATATGTATACTGGGTAGGGGAGACAGAAATCTTCCAGACAGACAATCTGTAAGGCCAACAGTGAAGTACTAGACTGCCAGTAGGAAATCATGCCGTAACTAACTTAACACATAAAGAGTGATCAAAGAAACATTCCAGTTCTAAAACTGCTCCTATTGACATATTAATGATAAACTTATTTTGGGATTTATTTAGATGAGAAAAAAGACTTTACCCTGCAAAATCTTCACACTGTCACTGTCCAATCACTTCCACTCCTTCTTTCTCACCCTTTTCTATCTTTTTTTTTTTTTTTTTCCCAAAGATCTTAGCCGATCACCTTTCACTGAATGTCTATTTAAGTCTCATTGACTAGTATTGACAACGTAAGTCTCGCCTTAAGGGAAAAAAAGAAAAAACAATAGTTTTAAAGAATATAATAAAGCCTACCATAGATGTTTTCCTACTTCAACCTTTCCCTAAAGAAGACAAGAGTGTGGAAAAAGAAAAGAGCCAGTAGGTTTTGCTCCTGAGGTCCAGCCTGTGCCACACCATGGAGCTTTCTTCTGTAACCCAGAAGAGTGCGTTCCAAGGAATTCTGCTCTCGGAAGGGACACTTGAAATAGATCGCTAGGGGTCTCTCTCAGCCCGTACAGCTGATTAACATCTACACAGAAATCCCTAATGGGACTCAAATGGAAGCCCGAAAGCCTGTGACTCCATGAAATGACCCAGGCTGCTGGCTGAAGGGTCAAAAGCATTTGGACTTCAGTTTTGTTTCTCAAACAAATGTAGGGAAGTATCATGGACAAATGTCACAAACGCTGGTTCAAGTTCAAAAAGCCTGAGCATTCTCCTGTAATTAGAGCCACAACGTTCTAAAGCCCTGATAGAATTCTCCATAATGTTTTAATTGGAAAACGTTTACTGCTCAGGTGTATTTCTGAGATCTAGGAGCCAATGAAGAAAGCAGTGCAACTTATGAGACTTTTCTCGGAAGCACCTAAGCTGGCATCCTGACATGGAACTGCTCCTCCGGCCTGCAGCCTAAGGCACTCTCCACTGGCCTGAGGATAAAACGTGGCTTTCCTTTGATGAGTGCCTTCATGATCTGGCTTCTATGCCATTCATTTGTCCTCTTCATCAACTGAAGTCCTGTGACACTTTATATTCTGGGAAACTAATTCTTGCTTTCTAAACTAATCACTAAGTCTCTAGCCACCAGCTAGACGTAGAGTACCAACCTCAAGCCTTAAGTAGCTACCTCAGCTACTAGCTAACTTTTATGGCCACTGAAGGAAGGTTCGAGAGATTATTTTGCCCTAGTGATGAAATGATGGGACCTATATTCAAATCCTCCTTCCTGTCACGTTAAATAAAGCTAAATAAATGGGAACTGTAGAAAAATGGTACCAAAACTCAGATTTGGAAGGGACAAGTATGGACCCAATGCAAATTATTAACGATGAATGATATTAATTGAGATTTATTTACTTAAACCATTCATCCTTGGTTGGCCAGGTCTACACCAGACTTGGAGTTTCTACTCTGGAGCCGTTCTGTTCAGTTCTGGCTGAAGAACTGCACAGTGCTTCTCTTGCCAACAACTTCCGCTAGTCCGGGAGCCTCCCATACTTGTCTGTAACTATATTAAAACTGCTGCAAATAACTGCTGAGCAGACTGACTCTTCTATCATTCAAAACAGAAGTTCATTGGAAACATGCCACCACAATTTCTTTCCGACTTGTAAACCAGAAAATGTGCTGTGGCATCCTTTTCTTTTCAGAATATTAAAAAAAAAACAAAAATGACTCTGTCTCTGTCTGTCTCTGTCTCTCTGTGTCTCTCTCTCCCTCCATCACCCCCACCCCGTACCTCTTTCTACTTCTCTTCCTCCCTCCCTCCCTTGTGCGCTCCCTGTTTCTCTCTCTCTCTCTCTCTCTCTCTCTGTCTGTCTCTCTCTCTCACACACATACACACACACACACACACACTTTCTAACAATGCTACACTATTAGGCTAAAAGAGTCATGGAAGCCCACTAGCTTCCTTCTCTCCCCTTTGCACAGATTGCCGCACTGCAGCCTGCCTCGCGAGGGCTCCACAAGGCCTCAAGCGGTCAGAGGCGGGGCTCTCTTAGAGGTGGGCCGATCCCGTGTGGGAAGCTGGAACCCACTCGGGGCAGTGCGAGGTCCGAGGCATGAGCGGCGAGAGTGCGCAGTGCCCACCCTAAGCAGGCAGGACGCGCTACAGCGGGTCCAACAGCCTGCTTGTGCCATGCGGCTTCGCTATCTTCTGCCTACCACCAACTTCCTTTTCTTCAGCACCCCCTGCCATGGAGCCAGCCTACTAAGGACTGAAACCCCTACAAACTGTGAGCTCCGTCAACCTCTCCTCCCTTAACGTTGGGGAGCTGGAGTTTTTGTCTTTGCAACAAGAAAGGATGCCGAGACATGTCTGGAGGACACTGTAATATTTGATCTGAAAATATAAATCAGCTGAGGGGAAACTGCAATTTATAGGAATGCACGGAAAACTGTTTAGTGGTCCATTTTACTGTATGTAATTTATTTACCACTTTATTAGTTTACTTATGTAATTTATCCTGTGCTGTCCTATCTACGAAATCATTTCAACTGACTCCATGAGCCTGTTGTGAACACTTCACACTGCTCTCCAAGCTGCTGTTTTTCATATTCTGTGAGTTCCAGTTACCGGCTGGCAAAACAGGTGTAGCTGCTTCTCAGTTGATTGCACGAGCCTGGTAACGGGAGCCTGCCGCCCCTTGCTGCCCGCTCCTATGAGTAGCACACCACAGCATTTGGATTTGCCCAAGCAGAGAAGTGAGGGAAGCTCTGGAGACGCCCGCCATCAGCGACTTCAGGCTACTCCAGGAACAGCCTCTGAGTCGCAGCAGCTGTCTACCCCGGAAGCCCTGGGCTCGCGCAGTCAGGGCGAGGCCTTCAAAGCGGAGGAGGCCGGTGCGCCAAAAGCATCAGCTGCAGCACACGTGAACTGCAAAAGCAGGGACGACTCAGCTTCCGGGTTGCTACCGCTGGTTCTGTCATCTGTAACAATGCCCTGACTCAACCCGAGATTCTCTGAGCACCTCCTACGTGTAAAATTTATACTCGGGGTTCTGAGGAAGACACTAAAGACAGAAACGGTCAGTCCACACACACCTCCCAGGGGTGAGCTTTTAGGATTCCTCAATTTGGCTGATAAATTTGCGGGGACTCTCTAGCCTAAAAATAGCTAGCTTTACAGGTATTACAGCAGGAACACGCGGAGGTAGCCTGCCTTATATTTCATACAACAATATTCCTTTTTCCTGAAGAATCAACCTTTCTGCCTGTCTCTTTCTGGTCCAGGGTAACATTGATCCAAAAACAAAGTGGAGCGGCAACAGAGGATTTGTTTGTACTCTACCAACATGTAAATATTTTCCAGTGACTGAGAATTAATATTTACAAATTGAGCAGAATGCACGATGTCTATGCACAATGGTGTGTTTGTTAACAGTGACATATTTATCTGGCCTAGCCCCGTCCTAGGAAAAAATTATGTCAATTTTCCCTCAGTCTGCCTCCCTGTTCTGTGGCACGAATTATTTCGTGAAACATGAACCCAAATGTTCTGTTCTTTTTCAATTTCCTTTCACCACAAATTCCAGAGTTCTGCGCTTCATGGCTTTTCAGTAACAATTCAGTCTTTTGATTCTCATGGCACAAGCGAAAGGCTGCTGTTTCTAATCAAGCTACTTCTGACAAGTCTTCAATAGTGAAGATGCAGGCAACCTTTTGTGTGAAAGGGAAGCTTCTCACATAATTGCAATGCCGTACGAGGCTTTTCTTTGCCGATGCGTTCACATCTCTTGGGATGCTCATTACTTCATCTCAGCGCTCGCTTCCGCAATGCTTGTGCTCCCCAGTGTGTGCCGTTATTCCACCCCCCCCACACATCCAGGATGCCACAGTGTAGAGAGTTCTCATTGGACAAGCAGATATTTATAACCAGTATCAAGTTTCTAGAAATGTCCGATAGCCGACTAATCTACTTTGTATAACATGTCTAGGATCTGAGAGGAAAATGAGCAATAATGGAAAAACTACCAAGCCAACATGCCTTTCATGCTGCCCACAAGAGGCAGGCCAGTGCCTATCCTGCAACAGAGGACCTGAGGAGCATTCCTACGTCATGACGTCATGACGTCATGACATGGTAGAAAGATCACGCGCCTGGAAGCCACCACCAGTGGAAGACAAACCTGCAGAAAGGCCTAGCCCCGAGGGGCTTCTCTGGTCGGCCTGTGACTTCAGTTTTGACACTCCTGATGACACTGTGCTCACTGCGTGGGGCACACACAGCTCTCTCCTGCCTTGAGCCTCAAACTTCCCCTAATGCTTCTCCCCAGATGTTCCCTTGCCTCGTCCATGCGTGTCTGCTTGGTTTCAGGGATGCATCTCTCCCTCAGAGGTTTCTCTCCGCAATAGAACATCGACAGATCCCCGGAAGAACCGCCTCTAAGGGCGCCTCTGCTTTCCTCCTTTGCTTGCGCTCCCACATCTAGAGTTCTCATCCGTTGAGGGTAAGGACAGACATGCATTGGTGAATTCCTTGAGGGGATTTTACACTAGCTTCACAAAAGCAGGGGCTGGGAATGCCTTTCTTTTATTTTCTTAGTCTCCGAACACTGTCTGGCAAATTGAATTAAGTGAATCAATAAGCATGATTTGAGAGTTCGCGGAATTTTCCATTCGCCATTGGCAAGGCAAATGTTGGCAAGTGACAAGAGATGTTTTTATAAACAGTCTTCCTCTTTGCTAAAGCTACTGTAGCTGTTCTGGAGATTTCATGTATCTTACAGCTAAAATAAGGTCTAATTATCAAGTTAGAATGGAGTCACTGGGGCTGCTGCAGCGGGCGTGCTCATCACATAACTTTGAGGAATGCAGTCTCCATGAGGCTGCACAGCGAACGCCGCCCGAAGGCCTGGCACAGCGCCGGAGGGCAGCACGACGCAGAAGCCACGACATGACAGAAGCCACGGAAAACAAGGCTTGTAACCACGCATAAAATCAACTCCTGATTTTACTAAGTAAAAGACAAATGACTTTGGACAAATTATTTAGACCCTGTTAAAAAATCCAGTTAATGTACATAATAACATCCCTAATATTTTTGGAAGGATTGTAAGAGCCTGAATTAGGCAAATAATATATGTTGCAGTAGTATAAAAGTAACCATTATTATTTAGTTTGTCAACATATAAAAACTCCCTAATCTATTATTTTCTCTATTTCATCTGTTTCTGCTAATACATGGTATTTTTGTTCACTCTCAGAAATGAGTTTTCTTCTTTTTTCCTTATGGATTTGGTACAGGGTCTCACTATGCAGTTGGGAGTCCTAATGATCCTCCTGTCTCAGCTTCCCCAGAGCTGAGATTCCAGGTATGCGTCACCCTGCCAGGTCTTGGTGGCCAGCTCAGTATGCCCTGGGATGGCGGGCAGGATGCTGTGCCATGCGGTACCAGGGGCTGAATCCCAGTCTCTGCACTTGCCTAACCAGGTGCTTAGTCCACTGAATGATAGTGTTGGCTCAGACATGACTTTTTCAGAAAGCGATTCCTGTCACTAAGTTCTACAAAACCCACCCCTCAAAATTTTTCTCTAAATAAAAATTTTTCTTATAAAACCCCATTGAAGTCCCATCCCAGGTCGTCATTATACTAAAATATATGCTTCTTCAAAGGCACATGCAGAGGACATGAGGCACAAGTAATAGCGTTTGGATACAGTTCAGCATTTTATAATTTTAGAGTATCACGTTGCTGTGGTTTCCACTCACATTAATAGAGGCATTTCTAAACCTAAAAAATGGCTGTCTCCTAAGAAGGACAGGAGTACGCAGAGACAGCCAGACCAGCTCAGAGGCAGCATAAAATGTGCGCCATAGAAAAACAGCCTCTAGCCAGAACCTACCACTTCTCAAACACACCCTGATATAGAAAAACCAGACGCAGAAAGCACAAACCAACAAAAACAGAAGGTTTCTGAAGCGAAACATGGAAAACAGGGTGGCTGCGAATCACGTGACCAGAATCTGAGGGCAAGAGTGAGGAATGTCCCCACAGAACTGTCTTCTGCAACTGACAAAATGCGTTTAGAAAGGTTTGGACCATCAACTCTCTGTAAACTATAAAGAGAAATGAAATACATCATCTACTGGTAGATGATGATGATGATGATGATGATGATGATGATGATTATTATTATTATTGCTTTAAATCAGCGGAGCAGGAAGGGAGATTTAACCTGGACCCTAGCTGGTGAAATTCTTTACCTAAGATGCTTAACAGAGCTCTGACCTGACAAAATGCATTACTTCCATGACAGCCCTGTTTCAAATTCAAGCATCTGAAGCTTCATGTAAATCTGGTTTGGATATCGACCGCAAAAGTGATACTCTCTGGGGAACAATCATCTCATATAAAATGTGCGGATACTGTTCAATCTCAGTGGCTTAATTAATTCTGTCACGTCCCAAGGATTTTTATTAAGAAAAAGGCCTGACGACTTCTGCTAAGATGTGGGAAGACAGGAGCTATCCACACAGATCACTTGGCAATGGTGGTTGCTGGAAGAACACATTTCAGTGGCAATGCCTACCACCCTGGATACCCTCAGTCACTGACGAGTAGATCCATATGACTATGCATAACAGAGCCCCCAAGCCATGAGACTTGCTGTCTTCCCTGATAAGTATAAGTCAGCGGTAATTCATTAAGGAAGTCGCTGAAGCCAAATTAAATTTTCTAGAAGCTCATCACCAAAATCAAAGACCCTGCATTAGCAATAGACTCAGAAAAGAGTAGGCTCTTTTCAAGTATAACTCATTAAATCTCATGGAAGCCTGCGATGAATACACAATGTCCATGATAGCATATAAAACAATTAGCATGCCCTGGCATGGGTTTGCCTACATGAACTTTGTATGCATTAAATAATTACAAAATCACCTTTCTAAATAGTAGTATTAATTCTCAAATTTAACTCATTTTAAAATCATAATGTATCATGGTTTTGAATTAAAATTAATAGTTGCTGGGTAAAGGCAAAGCTACCTAAGAGCTGAAATGACACCACGGCGGTTATTTAAAACTATGATTTTTATAGGGTAAATCGTGAGGGGACCTGACTGACCTTGGCAGATACAAAAGTCATTTTTTTGTTGTTGTTGTTATATAGGTCTTGTTTTAACTTGGTCTTAACCATCCTGCAGAAAAGTTTAACCACGAGGTATAAAAGGTAAAGCCAGATTAATGAGCTGAGCTGTTCAGAGCTAAGGTCACCAGCTTCTGACATTGCCAGTTCTGCTGATAACTACTACTATTATGGACGATTGGACTAGGCATACAGCTACTTTCTCTTAGCTCAGTGAGAAGAAATATCTGTACCAATAGTGTTTACAAAAGTTATCATGCTTGTGTCTTGTACTCTGAACAACTACTATGAAGACAACACTATGCACTGTATCAATTATTGTAGCTGTCCTACTAACATGTTTTGAAACTGTCTCATTGTTATTTCTCTCTTATTAAAATTTTAAAAAAATAAAATACAACAAAATTGAAAAGAAGCATGCTCTTTGAACATCGGAATGCACTACTGGATTGCTTTCCGTATTGCTCTTCTGAAGGCAAGGAAGGGGATTAGTCTCCAGGTTCCTAGTTCCGGCTGCAGCAGGAGCAGCTCCTCGTGATCATAAATTCTAAAATATTCATCTCCGACTCAACCTACCCATTCACACATCATGTACTGATGCTCCCAAAAGGTTCTTTGTATTGAGAATTTCTGCTTGGGGATCTCAGCTGCAGTAATTATATGTTAGCACAGCCTGGCAGCTGACATTTCAAGCTGGACAATTGTCATGCCTTTTAGGAAACAATGTATCTCTGATCATTTTTAATATATGAATATGCATAAACTATGTAAATCCACTTAGATTTTATTCTAATTTTTGAAAGTAAGGAGGAAATGGGAAAAATAAATTCTGATTCTACTAATAGACACAATCCTCAAATATAATTATAAATGCAAACAAGGGCAGGAAAGAGTTAACTGAATCGCAACTGATAATGTCAATGGATGTGTTTCAGGTAGAAAAAAACACCAGGTTTTTTTTATATGAAAGTGTGACAAGATAATTCTAAATATTGTGTTTATACAGCAGAATAAAATTAGGAATCATGTTACTGTTCAGGTCTCCTTTAGTCTACTAGAACGGAAGTTTTGTCTTGCTGTATTGCATTTCTCTTTCAGCATCCAAAAGGCTGTCCACTGGGCTAAAACAGAAGAGTTTGTTTCTTGGAGTTAAAGTGTTGTAAGTGGCAAGATGTATAAGAATTTTTTCCCTTATGATATAAGTTTGCTACAGTGCTAAGCCATAACACACTGGTTCTTATGCACGATAGGTAGTGTCCTGTCTTCCGAATTAATGAATAAAAAAATGTAGTGCACTAAAAGGTGACGAGACCAACTTAGATTCATTCATAAAGCAACTGAAGCTCGGTGGTCTTTCTTCAATAGCCATCCATTTACATTAGCAGAAGATGAGTTCTAGGATACCCAGCAAATACAAAACTCTGCTTGCATACCTGGTATACAATGGCTCGGCGCTTACACCTATCTACCATGTTATCCAGGATATGTGACAGCACCTCTAGAACACGTGTAACAACTGTATAAAACCTACGCAAATGATGACGACTCTACTGCTTAGCTAACACTGTGCTGCTCAAAAAGTAAAATGAGAACACGTTCCTCCATATATTGTCCTTCTGTAGTCGGTCTAAAGCTCACTGTGGAGCCCATGGACCTGAAATGACCGAGCGACCCTACATGTTCAGGCTCCTTCCTGATTGCATGAAGTCCAATCTTTCCACGAAGGATATTCTGCTTGATTCTAAACTGGCTGATTAAACCGTTAATCTAACCTGAAAATTCTCCTCCCAGCGCCATCCACAGTGGAGTTTGAAACAATACTCGGGCGAACGGCAAGGGGACACAGCATATTCACTGTGAAATGGTAATGAACAAAAGTACAGAAGAAAACAAAGCAAGGCACTGCCTAGCATTCGGATTCACAGGCTTCCCAAGGAAGGCCGGCTCTGTAGCCAGATTCTTTTGCTTTGCAGATTCAGTAAAGCGCTCAATGAGGCATACAGGAAGTGAGATTAGCTTACTCAGTAGATTAAAAAGAATCCGACTACAATATTAATTTTACTTATTTTTCATCTGAACACAAAACCTGCTTTTTGCAAGCTGATCTTAACTGATGCTGCACTTTTTAGCTCTGTGTGATGTGTATTTGCTCATCTAGAATGTAGTTTTATCTTCTCTAAAAGGGCAATTCTTAAACAAGCTCCAGAGAATTCCCAAAGAGGCAAAAGCTGGTCAGTGGAACAGATTGCACTGTTAAAATGTATTAATTTATTACTGTAGCCTTCATTTCAAAATGCGTGCTTAATGACCTAGGATAATGTTGCGTGGAGCCAAGCATAAGAACAATACCTTACTGACAGGCAAGTTCCATGCTACCATGCTAGCCCTACAAAACAACACAAAAACCATGCTTCAGTCCTGCAAATGAGGAAAAACGTGACCGTGTGTGAATTTAATAATGATGAAATACAAATTCTCTCTGAGCTCCACAGTTCTGTACCCAGTGGTCTTGGTCACTGAGGAAGTCGAGAACTGTGGAGCCCTGTGACTTGAAACGGATCTCAGACTATTTCTTAGCTGCGATCTTCAGTTTTTTTAGATGAGCAAACAACTGCCTTTGACAAAGACCAAGCAGCTTGTTAGGTACAGAACACTGTCAGAAATCCTGTTCTTTCTGCAAAGGAGGAGGTTTCCCAGTGGGAAAGATCTTGATCCTAGATTACATGAAAACAAGCTATAAATATTGTGTGGTATTCATCAAGCAATTTGGCAGCTTTGCAGTTAGACCACTGCAGAAAAAGAACTTTACTCTCACAGTGAAGTTTTTTTATGATGGAAGTAACAAGGAATGTCTCTTCAGGAACTATATAGCTGATCGTGAGGCACCACTAACCAAAGCTCATTAACCCGAGAGCACAGTGGCTTGTTCCCCGGAAATAGAAATTATTCATTGGGAAAGATGTGCGTGTTCTACTGTATTTAGGAATACAATAAAAACATGATATTTAGATTTCATGTATGACATTTTCCATGCACAATGATGGATATATAATTTATAATTACATTGCTTCATGGTTTAAAATAAAACTAATACAGTGGGGGAAAACCTCATATAATGTCAGAAACACTTAGTCAATGATAAACACTTGATGTCGTATTGTTGTTTTTTCCCCACTGAAGCAGGATCAGTGAGAACAGCACTTTGTCCTTTTTGATAAAGTAATGTAATTCCATTATCAGGAAAACCAACAAATTAGATATATACATTATATTTCACTGATTTTTTTCTTTTCATTATCCACCAGTGACACACTCACAAAGTAAGGGGGAAGGTCACCACGAACTCTGTACCCTTCGTCACATACCTTTTGGAAACCCAGTCCATTTTTCTTTTTCTCTCAAAACAACTGTGAAGTAGGCTAGGGGAGGTGACTAGTGAGCGCAGGTCCCCTGTGGAGATCTGTCGTAATCGGAATAGGCCCATGCCATAGCAAGCTAGTGACTTTGCCGCTGGTGTTTCCCCTAGTGTGGTCCTTATAGAATCTATGCCGGTTGTCACTCTCCAAAGAAGACCATAAATCTCCCTCTGGAGATAAGGACTGCAGAGAACAAGAGCTATAATTACCTAATTAAAAAAAAAAAAAAAGGGATCCTGTCTAGGAGTTGGTTTCTTCCAACTTCTAACAGTAAGAAGTGTCTAGTTTGTACACGCCTAGTTGATAGTGTGACTACAGACATACTAGCTGTTATTATTAGTGTCTGATCACTTCCTTTTCTCAGGGCTTTAAAAATTTACAGAAAAGTCGATGGAGATGGGCACACAGTGCATTATGAGTGAAACTTGCAGATTTGTGACCGACTTAGCACAGCGCAGTGTGCCTGTATAAAATGCAGGTGCCTCGAATCCAGGCGCGGGCATCTTCACTCTTCATCTGGGTTCCATTAGAAATCCTGGGCAGCGGGAAGGCAAGCAAATCCACTGATCATGTCTGGAGACAGAGTCCGTCTTGCATCTAGCCCCATATTTCTTGACATATAGGTCATATTTCACCTGCTTGTGTGCGACAGGGTCTTTCTCTGTAGAACCTGCCTCTATGCTTCTGGGTTTGAATTCATAAACTTCCTGTCTTAGCCTCCTCCTTTCTGAGATTGCCAACATGTGCCACCACGTCTAGCCATCATCTATGCCTTGCTCTTTGTTAAATCATTCAAATCTTCAACCATGAATTTCTGCATTGTTCCCAGAACGGACGTGACAAATGACCCTACCCATACAAAACAATAAAATGTAATATTGTACATGTAAGATGCTGGGAAAACTTAAGACTTAGTAAGAGGTACATGGAAGTTAATTTTACAGTTTTTCCTATCTCCGAGGTAGTTTTACATTTTCATGGGAAAATCACTCAGTGGCCCTAATTCATCTCATTATGGGTTTAGAATAGATCCATTTTCTCTACACAACAGCCCACCTGTAGTGATTCATTGCTGAATATACTTTATATTTCTCGTCCAGGTAGTTTTCCTTTACCTGCATTGTTTTTCCATTTTTCACTCATTGTCTTGAATTTATCTTTTGTTCCTTGGTGCCAACACAGGTATTTATGCAGGTGCACTGGCTTCACCTTCAAAGCAGATTCCACAGAAATGACTGAGCCCTGGAGAGCGGGGTTCCTCTTCCTGCTTTTCCTTTACTCAGAGTGGGGGTAGCTCCCTGACACCGAAGTCCCACTGCTGACTGAGCGCGCTCAGTACAGCTTCCTCATCGACACATGTTCCCCGAGTTTGAAGTGACTTTTATAACCGAGGAAATGTTAATATCCTGCTAAAAGTCAGGCAAACAAAGAAAAGTAGAATAAAAACATCATCAGCAAGCCAAGCTGAGGAGCAAGTCTGTAGAAGGCTGCCTCGGTTTTGGGGAAGATGATCCGTAACCTACCTCAGCTGGCCTAGAAAGCCAGGGAGGAAAGCACGTTGCAGGCAGTAGTTCTTCAGGACAGTACTGGGGAAAAGGCAGCAGAGGAAACTCCGGGTACAAACAAGAAGCCCCGGGAAAGGAAGAGGGAACACAGGGCTGGTTCAGGACTCTTTCAGTGTCAGAACAGGACGAGGTAAGAGATGACTGACTAGAGAAGGGTCCATTCTTCGAGGAGCAGGACAAGGCAGCCGAGGCCCTCACGCACGTCACACCATGAGTTCCCAATCTGGGGCTTTATCTTCTGAGGAATGAGAAACCGAATGCTTAACTGCGTCACTGGCATGGTCAGATTTCTGGCCTAGATGGATCACTGGCTGCCCTGGCAAGCAGGGTGGATTTCAAAGGGTTGTAAGAGAAGGTGCTGTTACAATACTGCAGATGAAAGATTATAAGGACTGACTGCATGACCCTAAAATAAAGACGAAGAAAAAGACAAAACCTATTTCTGAAATTACTTCCAGTTTTAAGCAGCTATTCATATTTAAATAGCCGTTGAGACAAGGGTAAGAGCGCAGTGAAGAAGGGGGAAGGGCCGCCAGACTGAAGGGCAACAGATAAAGTAACGAGGATCATGTGTAGCGCAGTCAGCTCCCTGCATACGGTCTCTATGCATGACTTAGGTACTTCCAGTAAATAAAGTCGAGATGGAGAGTGGGCAGGAAGAAGCAAAGTTCTGACACCATATACAAATACTTGAACCAAAGAAAGAAAGAGAGAGCAGCGTCGCATTCAAGATTTTATGAGCCTGAAAAATAATGAAGTGTGCAGAGGAGGAATGTAAACGAAAAATAGCAAAGCAATACCTGTAAGCTACAAGGCATGTTCAGAACACGGTCGAACACCAATTCTGGGAGAAGCAAAGAGAAAGCAAGAAGTAAGCTCATGTAACAGGCTGAAATTCATGGCCTCGAAGGAAAGGACCCTGTGCAGGTGCATGATGTAGTGATGTGCTACAGCACGAACTGAAGAATTATGGCTTAACTTTTACAAATAGATAAGCATGAAGAAGCTAATTAAGAAGAGTTCTAGAGCCGGGTATGGTGGCACATGCCTGTAATCCCAGCACTTGGGAGGCTGAGGCAGGATGATTAGTGCGAGTTCAAGACCATCCTGGGCTACAAAAGTGAGCTCAAGGCTAGCCTAAACTGCATAGTGAGACCCTGTCTCAAAAAAAGACAAAAAAAAAAAAAAAAAAAAAAAAAAAAAAAAAAAAAAAAAAAAAGTTCTAGAGGAGGGAATGTTGAAAAAGGCTTACAAATTTTGGTCAAGAACAGAAGGGTAACAGCTAGAAAAACTTTGATTATATACAGCAAATTTTCAAGAAGCCCTAACAAAGGCAACAAAAGGTATAAGGAGAAAGGAAGTTATAGTATCTAAGCATATAGCTTGTGGTGGCTGAGAGAGTTACTATGGAAGTGGTTGTTTGGTTAATAGTTAATACACATAGGCAAAAATTAACAGGACAAGACAATGTGAACAGATGTAAGAAACACCTAGCAACAGAGAGCAAACTAAGCCAAAGATGAAAGTATTAGGGTAGACAAAAGGATATAGGAAACAATACAATAAGGTGAGGCTTTTCTCTTCATAATCAATTATTAAATGTAGATCTCCAACTATTCTGTACTCAGAGGGCTCTGTTTTATCATAACCTCAGTTTTGTATTCATCATCCAAGCGCTCAACCTTTACGATGGTCTAAACTTCCTAACATGGATTCTTGAAATTTCCTTGGAAACTACACACTGAATCTTCACAGGCATCTGTTACTGAGTCTGTTCACCACCTTCCTTATTTAGCCATCAATGACTGTGTCTTAACTACTGAATTGAGCTGACCTTAGGGACCGACCCAATTTCAACTGAAACAATGAAAGTCTCAGAATTAATGATGGACTTGATTTTGAAACCCAACCCTGAAAATTTTTAATTAGAGACTCACATTTCACAATACATAGCCA
Source organism: Myocastor coypus (assembly GCA_004027025.1). NCBI lineage: Eukaryota > Metazoa > Chordata > Mammalia > Rodentia > Myocastoridae > Myocastor > Myocastor coypus. The sequence goes on along the minus strand of PVJA010005182.1, from coordinate 26,635 downwards.
ATTTTGTACTGAACTGTTAGCACACAATTAGTGCTCCTTGTTCCATATCCTTTAAGAAAATACATATTTCCCCCAAATTGTAAACTTCTATGCCTATAATGACATGGTATTAAAAACTCAGGAGGAAAACTCTTGTCTCAAATGAAACCTTTAAAAGGACTTAGCTTAAATCTGCTCTTGCTGGTACAGTTGTTCGCGGTGTGCATGGGCTACCGTCAAAGCCCCAGCCACACGCTGCATCAAGGCCTACTCTATACTCGGCAGATGTTTTCCTCATCTAGCGTTTGCATTACTCATAGAACAGAGGCTCCACGGGACTCACCCCCCGGCGTCCCACTTTTCAAGGAACTGAAACATTTTTTTTCCTCCGTGAGTAATGTCACCACAAATTATGTATTTAATAATATTCTGCAAATGTTGCCTTACTCTCCTTTCCAGATGGAACAAAGGGCAATCAACGGAAAAGTGAATTACCCCCACAGACCCCGAGAGAAGCATCCAGTAGTAAGGACACAGGAAAGCGCTCAGAGATAAGATTTGTAACTTGGCAGATAAGACACCTGAACACGACATTTTTAAAAGACAGTGATTCAGTGCCACGGGTTTATGAGCAGCATTACTAATGTCTCCAAATACAATGAACTAAGACGCTGCCACGGCACGGTGGCTGACCTTTCTCCCATGACCACGCCGCCTGCTGAATTTCCTGCAGGGAGTGCTGTAGATCATATCACAAAGCAGTAACTTCGAGGCAAAAATTTTACTGGGCAATGCCACACCTGTAGTTTTATGCAGACACTATGCCTATGAAATTACAAATTATAAATTCTTGCAATCAGTTGGTTGGGAAATGCATGCTTCTTGGCATTTCTCACTGCTATATAGCCCTCCAGGTCTCAAGGTAGTAAGAGAGCCAAGTTAAACATCTTTCAAACCATGGTCATATATCCAAGTTTTAAACTTAAATTATTCCTATCAAAGAAAAACAAAAATCTAATTAACTGTAATCCCAAGGCGGATATTTTTCCAGAATGTGTCTTAATATGTCCTTTAATCATTTAAAGAAAAATTAAATTGCCTTACTTTTTGTTATATAAAAGTGAATTATTGCAAAGGAGTGAGACCAAGTTTAATGTGCAGAAATTAGTGATATGGAATTCTAGTAAGCGCGAAGCATGAAGTACATAATCGACCAATGTTGCCAAGTGCAATTGATCTCTGGTTACTCCCTAAAATAGAGCATGTTTTATGGTACATTTTTGTGCACCATTACTCAGAATTGCTTTTACTTTTTTATTTCAACTATGTAAGACATTTTGTTCTCCACCAGAAAAAAATATGTGAATCTTAGAATTTAGGAATTGTTTTAGAAACAGTGAAAAGACTCACACTGAAAAGTTTAAATTGAAAAGTATAACCCAGTTAATCAGTTGACTATGGTGTGTAATAATTTACTACATTTTGCTATGAATATATAAAAGTGTAGTAAAAAATATCAATTTGGGGATTACACTTGTAAATTTAGTTGCATTAGGGGACACAATGGCCTATGGGATTAAAAAAACAATTTATCCTACTGCCCTGCTTCTCTTCATGCATAAAACGGAGTGATAAATAAAGTTTATTTTGGTGTGAAAAATAACACCTAAAGATTTAGTAATAGTAATCATAGATTAGAACTGAAATCTAGTAACTTCTCGATAATTTTCCATTCCAAAATAGGAGAGATAGAAACATCAGTTGTGATACACACAAAAGCAAGACCCTCTGACATTCATATTGGTTAAGAACATTAAATGTGGGACCGAGGAGATCACTCAGTGGCATAAGCACCTGCCTGACAAGTGCCAGGTTCTCAGCTCTGTCCTCCTGTGCCACAAAAAAGGAAATAGTAAATCTATCTGCCACATCTAAGGGCATAAAGCTAAGTGTCGGATAAATGCATAGCAAAAATTGAAACAAAAATATGAATGACATGACAAAGTAGTTATAATTATAAAATGAATAGACAGAAGGAATAAGGATGTAGAAAAATGAAAATGATAAACATGAGTTATAGTTTGTCACAACAACAAAACATTTCATTTGCTAAATGATTAACTAAATTTGCCTATGGCAAATTCTAAGTTATGCAAAAATGCTCACTATAGAAAAGATATTGGTAGCTTTGTTGAATTCACAGTCAAATGTATGATACAGATTTCTAAAAATGGGGGATTTACTAAAAAATTTTGTTCCACCCTATTACCAACCCACAAGAATTTTGTCAAATTTACGTTCCTTTTGCATGCAGCATGATTAATAGAAGTAAAACTGGTTGCTTAACACTGGTTAAAATGGATATGTTCAATCTAATAAATCAATAGGCCACATGATTTTTAACAATGGCCCACCATCATTGCATTCTAAAATAAGTAAACAAATTGCATATTGTTCTGCAATGAGACACGATATAATCAGACAGGAAAAGCATGCTTCCAGTTCTTACGGTTTACGTCTAGTTGTCCCCCCAAAGCTTCATGCAATCATGCGTGGGGACTTCTAGAGTTTGAGAATTGAATGTTGATCCACTGGGATTATGTGTTTTACTAATGTTGGGATTATGGTCTGAGTAGTGCTGAGACTATGTGTGTGGCCTAAGACAATACGCTAAGGCGGACAGCCTCATGTAATTTAAAAAGAGAGATGGAGAAACAGATTCATGCTGTTGCTCTCTGCTCCCCTGGTTGGTCCCCCTGGTTGGTCAGTAGCCTCTGTCATGATTGTTGCTGTTCCGCCACCATGAACTGGACGCTCTATGCCCTGTTCCACTATTTATATTATAAACCATAGTAACCCTTTTGGAATTCACTACAGGATTTTCTCATAGAACTAAACATAGAAATTCTGTTTAACCCAGCTATACTGCACTTAAGTATATGCTTTAAAAAGTGAAAGGCACTGCACTACAGCAATACATGCACATCTATGTGTACTGCCACCCTGGGGCTTACTACGGCCTAGCTCACAAAGGCTGAATCGTGGAGGAAGCCTCTAGGTCTGTCAATATATGGATACATAGAGGCAGTTTGTCAGAGAATGCCAGCATCTTTGTATGTGTGTACGTATTTATGTAGATACACATGTATGCATGCATGTATGCATTTTTATGCATTTAGTACAGGGTCTACAGGGACTCATTACACAGATTGCACGCATAATGATCCTCCTGTTCTCAGCCTTTCAAGCACTGGGATTATAGGCACATGCTGTGCCTGAAATTATAGTCTCAATTGCTGTCCCTGCATGCCCCAGGGGTAGGGCTGGCACAGCATGCCAGGGGACTGAATCCCCAGACCCTGGGTCTACCTAAGCAGGTGCTTTAGTCTGCTAAGCTATCTGACCAGCCCTATTGACTGCATCTTGAAACCATAATGCTAAGTGAAATAATTTATTTGCAAAAGATCTCACTGTTTTTTTTTTTTTTTAATATGAAATACCCCCAAAATAAGTCATTGAAAAAGCAAAATGAAGGAGATACACTAAGCGACGCAATGAGGACACAGACTCTTTTGGGAAGGAGCAGAGAGCTGAGGACGGAAGGTCAGAGGAGGGCGGGGGCCGAGGGGGAGAGGTGCAGCGTCTCATCTATGTAAGTATCACACTCAAGAAGGGATGTCGTCATTGGGTCTCACAAACATAGGCTAAAAAAGATCCAGCATAATTAAAGGTCATATCTACAATGATCACACTCTATTGAAACTTCAAGATAAATATGTGAGCAACAGCCTGCTTAGCTCTCTTGTTCGTGGATTAATTGATTCCACTACATGCCAGGCCAACCACACTTCCGAATTCTTCCGCTTATCCATATGATGGCTAAAGTAGCAGCCAAAGCAGAAAGGTGTACTCAGTCCTACTAACCATGCCACGCTCTGCAATGTGAGGATTTCTAGCATCTGCCTAACCCTAAATATTCAGGGCTGGTGAGAATGGGTGCGGGCCAGGTTTTTCACCTGTAATATTTCCTTGATTTCGCATGTTACGCAAATGAAAGCATTGATTCCTTGAGCTACTGGAGAGATCAGGTTGGAAGTTACTCCTTTTCTATCCCTGTTAGCTGAGGGTCACTACTCATGGGCTCTGGCTTCATCCGGATTTCTGAGTGCCCAGGAGGCACTGAAAGGAAAAGGTTCTGAGCCACGCCATTGCATTGCAGTTATTCAGCATTCAACACAAGTTTCAGCATTGTTGACCTGATTCCATATATTGAATTAAGAATATCACTTATATCTACAACTCTGTCTGTCCATCCGTCCATCTATCTATCTATCTATCTATCTATCTAATCTGTGGTATAGGCATTTGTTCTGGTATGGATAAATACTCCGTATGAGTAATATGTGACAGTAACTTTAATAAAGCACGATCATCAATCAATTGAACAAATATTTGTTGTGATTCTAAAATAGTATAATATGTTAAACTAACCATAAGTATCTGAAACAAAGTCTGTTGCAACTTTAACAAAGGGGCTATACGAGTAGGGCCTTACACGTTTAAATCTGATGTAGTTCCAAAAACACCGTCACAGACTGAGATTCCCTCAGCTGCGTGAGCACTTGGTCGCTGTTCCGCGGATGAACCCCTTCTCTCTGCCTCCCGTGCACGAGGCCTAGCTCCTGGGTCACAGGCCTCAGGAGCGCCCTCTGCTGCCTCTCAGGCCATCTGCAGTGTGTGGCTCAGCGAATCGCCAGCCCCCCATGAATCATCTGTTTACTTTATTTAGATAACAGAGAACAAATGACAACAAAAGCGCATTAGTAAAATGATGAATATGCTACCACAAGCCACACGAGACATCAATGCAATGTCAAAGAGGCAATCTGGGACTGTGTTTACCTGTCAAAAGGTATTTCCAAAATAAATGGACCTTAGGCGGCATGGCCAATGCTTTCATCCTGGCTGTCTTAATGATCAAAGCAAATCATTGCATGACGGATTCTGCTGTTTCAATCACAATGAGGACCACAGTGAATGGGTTAGACGTTCAGCTGTCCTGATCATCCGAAGGAAAGAGAGATGGCCTCAGAGAAAGAAAGGAAAAAAGAAGCTCGGATCTGGTGATCCAGGAAATGGACTGGTATAATTCCCTAGGTGACAGCCAGCGCCCCAAACACATTCACACGCCATCAAGCTGCAGCTTCTGCATCCACTAATGTCTAGATGGGCCTCACGCCACGCATTGCTGTAATTTCTTCAAGGGTTTGCATTCATTTATTCCCCAGGACACTCTTCTGAGATGACTACTATCATTATTTACATTCTCAAGACGAGGAAACCAGGCTGTGAAGCCACACTTGCTAGATGCCTAATATCTAATAATTTTTATTTTTCTTTCTTTTATTTTATTTTTTTCCAGTAGTGGGGATCGAATGTGAGACCTTGTGCTTGTCAGGCAGGTGCTTACGCTGCTGCGCTGAATCCCTTCCCCTTCTAATAATTTTTTTAATGTTAAATAATAATTGAATTATTCTACAGTCTCAGAATCCCTCCAATATAATTAGGACACTTGCATGAAATACATTTTAAACCATTAATATACCAGTGTCTATTAATGTTGATATAAACACAGGAAGCATTTTATTTTATAATTAAATTATGAAAAAATGTGTTGTCTTCATTATTTATAATGCCACTCAAGTAACGTCTATTAATAAAATAATACACACGAGGGTCGTGGTGGTCTTAACATTCAGGAAGCCGAGCAAGGAGCATCACCACAAGTATGAGGCCAGCCTGGCTACAAGGTGATTTGAAGGCCAGCCTGAGCTGCGTGGTGAAGCCTTGTCTTAAAAAGACACAATAATAATAATAATAACAATAATAATAATAATAATAATAATAATAATAATAATAATATACACTGGTAACACATAGTCACCTTCGAATTATCCAAGATCATCACAGATAAACTCAAGTCTCATGTGAAGCTATATCAATCACTATTTGTTGAACACTTAATCTTCATCAGAGCATAAATGAAATACAGATAACAATCTGGAAACCCTAGCATTTACGATCACCCCAACAGACCTGGAAATCAGACAGCTTCTTACTGCTGGCCCTTGGGAACTGCCCAGAGTGGGAGTCGAGTACTGAGGCTGAGTCCCTTGAGAGACATGAATCCCCCCCACTTCTTCAATGAGGGCAGAGTGTACAGGATCTATAGTGTGTGGGCCAGGATTCATAACAAAGCAGTGCTGGCAGCTGACTGGAGCCAATTATCTGATTGGACCATAAGGTCAATGGAAACGAGGGTGAGAACTCATTTATGCATGTGGAGTAGTGAAGGCCTTTCTACAAATATCACCACGCTGGGCCATAAAGGAAAATAGAAGGCATAAAATTAATTACTAAGACCACAGTTTTCTAGACTATATAAATCACTTTAAGCATGATCAATACACGAAGGATCAACTGAAAAAAATTCCAATTCCAGTGACATATTACAGAAGACAGGCAATTTCCCTAAAATAGAAGCAATTTATACAAATACAAAATGACTAATAAAAAAACATGGAAGAATATATCACAAAGTCTCCACTCAAACACACACACACACACACACACACACATACACACAAACTAAATATAATCTGTGTGCTAAACAAATGAATGCTGCACATGGCTCAAAAAAAGAATATAGACTCCACCTATATCAATGTATCAGCAAAAATTTAGCAATTATTTTTTACTGTCAACGAACATTTTGGGAAAATGAGAACTATCTTAGATAGTTGGTGGAACAATAATTTCCATAACTGCTGTACAGGAAAGTTTGGAAATATCTAATAAATCTTGAGGTACATATAATTTTTTGGAACCAGCGATTGAACTGGACAGTTATCTCGTTGGTAACTTGCTACACTAAGTGACACCGCCATTGCATTATGCACTGGATACCTGCTACACGAAAAGGACCAGAGACCATCCAGCACTTCTGCAGAAGAGACTGAGTGAAGAATTTCCTGTGGCCACAATCTAACACTGCCCACAATAATGAATGGGGAGGTAGATGTCAATAACATTGCATGCATGAGAAGCAAGCATTTCATTTCATATGCTTAAAATTATCTCTGAAATAATTTTTTTTTTTTTTTTTTTGGTGGGACTGGGGTTCAAACTCATGACCTTGCACTTGCCAGGCAGGCACTTGTGCCACGGAGCTATCTCCCCAGCCCCTATCTCTGAAATAATTTTTAAAATCCTATAAATTTACGATTGCCCTTGCAGAAAATCTATTAGATATAGATACTTTTATCTCATAAGCTTTAAAGAGTTTTAAAATGTTGAACTATGTAAATGTTTTAACTATTTAAGATAGAATTAAAATACCAATCTGGTTTTCGGAGCTCCACATAAGAACCTCCCACATTCACTGACTAGAGGGCCGAAATTCACCTCTAGGGAGCTTGCATTTAAATCTACCATTTAAGCCGGGCATGGTGGCTCACGCCTGTAATCCCAGCACTCGGGAGGCTGAGGCAGGAGGATTGGTGCGAGTTCGAGACCAGCCTGGGCTACAAAAGTGAGCTCAGGACCAGCCTCAACTGCATAGCGAGACTCTGTCTCAAAAAGAAAAAAAAAAAAAAAAAAAAAAAAAATCTACCGTTTAATTTCCAGAGCTGTTGTAGATCATAGCAAAAGACCGTTAAAAAATGGGACCTTTTAAGAAAAATATACTTGACCAACATTCTTACTTTATATATTTCAAGTCCTCCAAAGCTCTTTTTTTTTCTTTCTTTCTTTTTTTGTCTTTTACTTTCCTTATGTTATGGCTGGCTTAGCCTGCCCTGGGAGCGGGTCTGGTGCAGCCTGTGGCATTGGAAATCAACCGCGGTCCCTGAGGTTGCCTACGCTTGCCGAAGCTGGAGCTTTAGACCGCTGAGCTATCTTGCCGACCCCTCCTCCGAAGCTCTTGGGAGAGCCACTTTGCACTTACACCCCTAACCAGCATGGCCACCTCTTCTGAGGCCAACAGATATTTGGTGTCTATATCCCAATGAAACTATCCTTCAATAATCATATATATTTCTTCCAAAGTTTCACCAAAGGGTTTGTCAAGGTCTGCGAGCAAATGACAATACAAAATACAAAAGTCACAACTTATCATAGGCAAATTTATAGCAAAAACCAATGCAAGCAACTACAGTGCAAGAATGACTCTACGGGAAATAAAACATGATAAGTAGTGAAGGGTTATCAAGTGCAGGCCTACATGGCAAATCATCCTCTCAGTTAGTTTTAGAAATGGATGTGCAGGGCCCTGAATGGAACTTGGATCACGGATTCTACGGAGACTTCACTAGGATTCAATCTACTGCAGGCATCTGAGCCTTCCCTGTAAACGAGCAATTTCAGAGCTTCTCTGAGTATGAAAAGGCATGAGGAAGACTGGAGGAAGTCCAGCCAAATCGCTATTGTGAGAAGCTGACATTTTGGGAAATAATTTGTGATCATCCCATGTATGTACACGACACCTGCTTGAATTATGCGGAGTCGCATGATGTTGCTGGGAAGTATCCTATTTTAAAATCACTTCATGGGCCAGTAAGCAGCGACAGAAGAAGGACACATTTGAAGTACTTGACGTAAAAAACCAAACTGAATTTAGTGAGGATTAAATTGGGCGCTCTCCTTCTGAGGCCTTTCTTGCTCAATTTGTTTTGTGTTTTGGACTCCGTCAGGGTCTTTCTGACCTTTTGCTGTCTGCAATTATTTTTTATACTTTCTTTTTCTGGATTATCCAGCTGTTTAATATATTCTTACAGAATCTCGTGGCCTTTTGCAGTTAAAGGACCTATTAGAAAAGAAGTCTGAGATACACTGCAGTTTTACAGGAACAAATAAAAGGTCAGAGGACCCGAGCCCAGAGATGACAAGACGGTTCACTAGTAAATCAATACTCGGCTTTGTGTTGACCAAGGCAAAAGGTTTATGAGCAAAGGGTATATCATGTAGAGGGTTCCCGGAAACCTTGTGCCTGGGAGAGATTGGAAAATTCACTTGCATCTTAGTCTAAATGCTACAAAACACAAATTTAAAATATGAATAAGAAAGCATGCAATCTGTGCATAGTGGGGAGGTTAGGATGGCCTCACGGCTTAATCATTAATTCATGCAGCTTCTGGGGATCGGTAACACCTTGAAATTCCTCCTAAGCAGCCTCTGGAAAACCGAGCGTATTCAATCAGGTACACATCACCTCAAAGGCATGCCTCTTATCTGAGGGGTCCCAGGCCATTTGCAAAGATGTGTCTACAATTGAGGTAATTCTGGTAAAATACAAGGTCCCTGTATGCAGTGTGTGCAGCTGAGAGGCTGGAAGCTGCGGTCAAACTTTAATTTGGCCCGAATTCCTAGGATTCTGCTTACTAACCCCATGAGGGTATTTTGAATTAAGATGTGCTTTATACGTAAAGTTCAAATGGATGTTGAAGAAAGTAGAAAACCTGGAGATAGATTGCTAAGTTTTATGTTCCTTCTGCCTTAAAATGCTAACATTTTCCATACTAAGTAATGTATCCATACCATTTATTTCAGTATTTTCTTTTTTTACAACTATAGACACTCTAAGGCATAAATTCCACATGTGGCTTACACTTGACATTGCGTTTATGTTAATAATGTGTTTATCTGTTACTTTAGTGTGTGGAGTGCACACACGTGCATGACATAGATTTCATAGGGAGAAGAAAAAGTCGCAGAAAACACTTTGCAGAGGCACAGGCTATTAAAAAAACAAAAGACCACTCAAGTTACTACAGAAAAAGTGCTGCTTTGGGGTGGCACAGGTTCAAGAGCTGGTCAGGGGAGGCTGAACATGCTGCTTTTGCGGAACCCCGGCGGGCAGGCAATGCAGGCCGACCTGTGCGAATCCCCTGGTAGCTCAGGCAGTGGCTAAACTGAGCCACCCTTCCAGATAAGGGCAGACAGGCGATTAGGAAGGAAAGCTTGAAAATCCATGTAAGAAATCATTACAAAAAAACAATGTGCTCAGAATTCTTGAGAGAACTGAATTAATGTCTACTATATGTACAGGGTGCCCCAGTTTGCTGGTTTGTAAAGATAACTCTTGGAAGAGTGAGATTTAGGAATCTGGTTTATTTTTATATAACACCAATGGACATTTAAAGTAACCCCAGAGGGTTCTTTATTTTTTCTTACACAATGGCTTGTGTGAGGCATCTTCCTACCACAAAATACTAGGGATATGGTAAGGGAAATATAAATGTAAAATCTAATTTGCAATGTCTTGTATTATTACAAACAAAACTGCATCCTAGAGTCCTCTAGCTAAGCCACCAAAGGGAACAACGGAAGTCCCCGGGGAAATTTCCTTCCTGCAGGCCAAATATAAAAACCAAAGCTCTCCTTCTTGTCCACACTTGGAGATAAATGTCAAATTTCACTAACATGATCTTTCATTTTGCAAATCAACAGTCATAGTTTATTCTACTGACCATCGGACATAACCAAGTGTTATTAAAATGCAGGAAAGTTGAGCTTCCTCAAACTCTAAATCAGCCAAAGTCCATCCTAATACCTTTCCCTGTGACTCTGGTTGAGGCCATCCAATCCAGTTTCTTTTTGGATGCTGATACCACTTCATACGCCCTTGACAAAGGCATAAGTTTTTATGCCTAAAGAAAATGCACCTTCAAAGGCAGAAATTTTGAATATATAATTTATTCATAGATTCCACAACCATGAGATCATTTTCAAGATTCTAACTCATGACTCTGTTGTTTCTTTTCCTTTCCCTTCTTTTAAAAATTGGTCGACAGACACTTTCCTACCCTCTGTTCATAATGTAGTTAAATATCCTAGGCTGGCTCCTGACATTAGCCTGTTATTACCTTAAAATGGAAACATTCATTTAAAGTATATAAGTGGTGTACTTTTAAAGAACCTTTCTGTGGTTTTCCAAAAGCATTCCAAAGAGGTTACTTATGGTGCTTTGAAACTGGTTTGAGTTATGAGAAGGCCGTAGCCTCAGACCAGCAGCTGAGACAGCAAAGGAGATGAAAGTTTTTAGCTTTCAGATCCAAGGGGAAACACAGCTGCTACAGCTGGCCCGCTCAGATCTCAACGCTCAGCGCCGTGATCCAGAAGGTGATAATGCTATGTCTCGGCTTGAAAAATACGTTAATAAAAACAATCTTTAAATAGAACAAGGAAATCAATTAAGTGAGTCTAGGCTCCAGCCAGCAAAATGAAATTATTTTTTTTAAAAAGGGAAGGGGAAATCCTCTTAGATGTTTAAAGATACTCACGCTTGAGACATGATTTTAACTAAAATCAATCGCACAGAAGATAGAACCTAACTTCCCAAGAAATGAAGTTTACCTTGGACAGGTACTTCTAAACAGTGTACTGCAGGAGAAAACGGGAGTTTGGCAGATGTATGTCTTGTGTAATAGGTGCCAGTCATATCTCAGGCCACAGTTTGTTTCTTTCTAATAGTTCTAGTTCAGAACACATGTGCAAGGCTGATAGATCTCAGAGATTAAGCGTGTCAACATGCAGAACGCCAGAAGTCTGCCTCCTACCAGTCTCCCAGCGAAGGCCAACCTGCCTCAGAGACTTGATCAGGGAGCTGTGATAAGATGCTTCAGCAAGCACTTCTCCAAAATAATTCTAAGTGGTAGAAAAGCTTAAGATGCCTTAAATATCAACACTTTCCTTCCAAAGAATTTAAAAGTCTGAACAGCCATTATCTTATTAACCTTAATAACTGAGATAAGCAGGTAAGAGTGCCCATGCTTCTTATTCCACTTATTTAAACAATAACAGTTCTGATTTGCTAGGGGCATCAAACTCCGTCAAGGCCACATGGAAAGTTAATGGATGAAGTAAGACACCAGCTCAAGTTGGTGTAGAGATTCTTCATGATGGATTTATACTGACGTTATGGTTTATGTCTAGTTGTCCCCCCAAAGCCTCATGGAGTCATTGGGCGGGGACTTCTCGAGTTTGAGACTTGATCTATGATCCCTGGGATTATAGGTTTTAGTACTGATGGGATTATGGGTGGAAGTACCTCTGGGATTATGGGTGTAGCCTAGGGCGGGAGCTAAGGCAGAGAGCCTGAATGTAATATAAAGAGAGACAGAGAGACAGACTGGAGCTCTAGCTGTTGCTGTTGCTCTGCTGCCATGTTTGGCTGGCTACCTCTGCCGCCATTTTGTTGCTGTTCCGCCGCCATGAACTGGATGCTCTCTGCTCTGTTCCTCTCAGCCTTGGGCCAGCTGAACATGAACTGAAACCTCCAGTAACTGTGAGCTAAATAAACCTTTCCTTCCTTCATTTTGAGTGTCGGGTATTTGTCTCAGCAGTGAGTAAAAAGTAACTAAGACAACTGAGTTTTGCTTTGAGATAAGGAAAACATCAATAAGGATTGAAGTTGTGGTGTTTCATATGCAATTGTTTTTCTATGTATAACAATGTTGTATTTAGTAAAAGAGAAAATGAAACGAACTATGAATTTTATCTAGTACCTAATTATCATTCTGACTTTTTTCCCATTTGTTCCCGTTGAAAGATAACATAAAGTCACCCTATGCCGGGAGTGGTGGCGCACACCTGTAATCCCAGCACTTGGGAGGCTGAGGCAGGAGAATTGGTGCGAGTTCGAGATCAGCCGGGGCTACAAAAGTGAGCTCAAGGCCAGCTTGAACTGCACAGCGAGACCCTGTCTCAAAAAAGACAAAAAAAAAAAAAAAAAAGTCAGCCTATGAATTTTGAATGAGGAGACCAAGGTTACTTTCCTTGAAAATGAACTCCAATGCCATAGAGGACGAAAGACATATTATATTTTAAAGTGTCTCCACAGCCAACCCCAAACTACTCTATAGTTACTGTTTTAAAGGACAAAGAAGAGATTTAAGACTGTACCTATTCGTCTCTCTTATAAAAGCAAAAAAATTTAAAACATTACATATCACAATTTTGAGAAGACACTTAAAGCTATAAGCCATTAAACTAAATATATTCTTGATCTTAAGGATAAAGCAATAAGCAAAGGAGGCTCTGCCCTCATGCTGATAGTGCTACGTGGACATTTTAGGTGAGGTAAAGGGGTTTGACGATTACAAGGCATCAACTGCCCGGCTGTACAGGAGTCAGGGAGTCCTTTTCTGTGACCTTTTTTCAGTACTTGCCCAAGCAAGGGACAAAGAGGGCCTCTGGGGATAGAGTCTTCCAGACAGCGGAGAGAAGTTAACCTCAGTGGGTAAAATGTGGTTAGAGGGGCTGGCAGCCAGTGGCAGAGGACAGCCATCATGTCAAATTTGTAGCCCTTTGAAAGCCTTGGCTTTGACACAAAGTGACACTGAAAAGTCTCTAAGAGTTTAGTGCAAAACATGAGCTGGCCTCCACCGCAGGGAGGTGCTCACGCTGACCTAGGGAGAGAATGGCCCGTGAGGTGGGCAGTGCTGGACGCCTTTGTTGACTACTGCAGGAGCTCCGGGAAATATGAAGACAGTGGGCATTGTCCTAGTAATTGGGATGGAGAAAAGGAGCCTGGATGCCTGCTAAAGGTGCAGGTGAGAGGATTTGCTGGTGGGCTAGAGGAGGAACATGAAAGGAAACAGAAAAGACAGGGGTGATCTCCTGCCAGTTAGGCCGGGCAATGGTGGTGCAACTTCTGTTTGCTGGGCCAGAAAACCTTTGAGAGAGCACTCAAGAGATGCCTTGTTGCTATTTCCAACACATATCTTGGGTAGGCCATGATGTGAACAGGGCTCTGAAATTATACAGGCTTCAGGGATCTTAACCCATAGACAAGATTCTGCTAAATACACTTCGTCTCAAAGCTTTGGAAGATCCAGGGTCTTGCACTCTCAGTTTGATTCTTCATTCATTATATTATATGATGACTACATGGGAGAAATTCCCAATTTTTAAAGCAGGAGACTTTCCCGTTTTGGGCTAAGCACATGACATTTTATTTATTGACAAAACAGAGAACAAAAGTTAGCCTACTTTGGGTGGCTTAGAACTATTGTGGGACGGTGAATTAAAACAAAAAGTTAGAAACTAGTATCCCAGAATGCAGTGTCTGTGATATATCAGATAGGTAGGGTAGGTAGGTGAGCAGACAGAGGGACAGACAGACAGACAGACAGACAGACATTGACACAGATATCAGTGTGCCTTCTTGCAGTATCGCAGTATCTACATATGATGCAGAAGCTAAAAGAACTTAAGGGAAAATGCAAAGGTCTTTTCTATGGGTAACACCTACCTCCTGTTGCCCACTTCTTGGCTTTCAAGATTTTTCAGACAGATGAGCTTGGACGGGCTTTTCATATTCTTCATCGAAGTCATTCTCTCTGTTGTGTATGTGCACACGCATGCACAAGCACATGCACCTGTGCGTGTGCAGTGCTATATACAGTTGTGCTCCGTGAGGTACTGTACACGTAAGAGCGGCTGCGTGGATGCTGGGTGACTTGCCGCCCAGGGTGTGATTCACGCATTTGTGGTGAGGCTCACTCGCACACACTAACCTGAGCGTCTGTCCCACCTTCCAACAGACGTTTTAGAGACCTATCTTGCCCTCTAGTTCTGTAAAAATAACTACATAATTTTTGTACCATACACAGTGCTTAATGATAATTTATGACTAAGCTATTGGCTTATAGATCTACTACATTATTCTTTTAGTGTAATTTCAGTGCTATCTTCCTCCTTAGTTTACAAGTGTACTTTACACCACTACCCTGTGTTTAGTGTGTCTCCGTCTCTGGTCTCACTTTTCTGTTTCCCTTGATGTCTCCAGAAAGCTACGCGAGTGACTGAGCCATGCGATTCGTTCAGGGAGTACACTGGGTGAGACTCACGCACCAGACTGTCTCCTGGCGCCTTTCTCACAATGTGTGTCGCGACGCAAGAGAGGGCTCTTAATAGAACGCTCCATTTTGTTTTGTTTTTTCAGTTGGCCTTGAGCGTTGGTTATAGATGCAGAGATGTTTTCAAATATGAGTTCATAAACACTATTTCAGAGAAGGTACTTTAGAAAAATATCCTTTTTAAATAAAAGGGAAAGAATGTCAGTCTCTGTCCTAAAATAGATGAGTAATTTTTAGTAATAATTGCAAAATCAAATTGGCAATTTTATTGGATAGGACATCAGAAAACGTGCTGAAAATTGGGTAAAAAGTACAGTGGCTCAGGCCTTGCTTTAACTTGCCTGTAACCACCCAGCAGAAAATTGTAACCACGAGGCATAAAACGTAAAGCTAGATTAGCATGCTGAGCTGTACAAGGCTTCCATCAGCAGCTTCTAGCATTGCCAGCTCTGCCAGCAACCCACTGTGATTATGGAGCATTGAACTACGTATACAACTACTTTCTCTTAGTTCATTGAGAACAAATTATTTGTACTAACAACAATTAGAAAATTTATCATGTCTACACCCTCTTCTCTGTATAACTACTAGGAAGAAAACAATATGCATTGTATCAATTATTGGGATGTACTACTAACATGTTTTGAAACTGTCACATTGTTATTTTTTATTAAAAGCAATAAAATTATTTTTATTTAGGGTTATAGGTAAATCCCTCTAGCGTACATTTCAATAATTATGCAACCACTAAAATGAAGATATTTGCTATGGTTTATGTCTAGTTGTCCCACCAAAGCCTCGTGCAATCATGGCTGGGGACATCTATACATTGAGACTTGATTCATGAATCACCGGGATTATGTGATTTACTACTGGTCTAGAGTTTGAGACTTAATCCCTGATCCCTGGGATTATGTGTTTTAAGTACTTCTGGGATTATGGGTGTAGCCAAAGGTGGATAGACTAAGGCAGAGAGCCTGATGTTATTTAAAAAGAGGAACAGAGAGACAGACTGGAGCTGTTGCTCTCTGCTCCCCTGGTTGGTCAGTTGCCTCTGTCGCCATTTGTTGCTGTTCTGTCACCATGAACTGGATGCTCTCTGCTCTGTTCCACTCAGCCCTGGGCCAGCCGAATATGGACTGAAACCTGTAGTAACTATGAGCTGAATAAACCTTTCCTTCCTTCATTTTGAGTGTCAGGTATTTGTCCCAGCAATGAGTAAAAAGTAACTAATCCAATATTGAAATGTGTATAGCCATATATGTATATGCACATACATACTTATATATGTACAAATAAAATTATATATAGAATAAAGAAAAGTGTGATGGCTCACATGTAGCTGTTCCTCCAAAGACTCTCATGGCGAGGGGTGAGGCTTTTCGGGATAAGTGGATCATCTAGACGTGCCATGCTGGTAGTAGGGGTGCCTCTGTGGGTCACCGACCAACGGACTTACAGTCTGGACACTGCGCAAGGTCACTTCTGTTACTTCATTGATGCTGCTGCTGCCCCACCCACACTCGCTGTCTGCTGACTCCGCCAGCCTGCAGCACCATGAGCTACTTCTGCTCTGTGAGGTCACAGCCTGGAGCCAGCCAAGCAGCCTGGGAGCTCCACAAGCTACGCTGAAAGCAACCTTTCTTCTTTTTACCTTTGTCTGGTACGGTCTTTTGTCCCAGCACTGATAAAAGTGACTAAGACAAAAAGCAAGGCAAACAACAACAACAATAACAGCAGCAGCAGCAGCAGCAGCAGCAGCAAAACTGAGACTCACAGCTTATTCTGGGGCATCACTTTCTGCCACACAGTAAGCAAAGGCCCCGGGGGAACTACTGGAGTGAGGCTGGGGTACAGAACCAGAGCTCCTGTGGACTCTAGGGAACGCGGTGTTTACCAGAAAGCTCTCTATGGAGAAGGTGCATGGAATCTAAGACGGCCCAGGTAGCAAGCAAATTGCAAGTCAGAAGGCCCAGCAGCAAGGGCTGGGGAGCACCAGGATGACAGACCGCCTTGCGGCATGGATGCGATTCAGCACACTGAGTCACCTCTGGTGCTCTCTTTCTGTCTCTTTCTGTCTGTCTCTGTCTCTCTGTCTCTATCTCTCTCTCTCACTCTGCCCCTCCTCCGGCGTACAGGTCCATGTAGACTTCTAGGAGGAGAACAATTGGCAAACGGCAAACGTGTCCAGGAGACAAACAGATTTAGCACATTCTTGTGTTTGGAGGATCCACGTCTAGTCTGGGAATATCCCTCATGGGGAGACAGCGACTTGTATTACCTTTACTTCCTTGGTGCATGCGTGTTCGGTGTTTTAAAAATATATGCTCCTTATTTTATGTTGTGAAAACTTTTAATTGTTATCTGCTCCACCGAAAAGTGAAGAAGGACATTTACGACGGTGTAACGACAGCATTGCGGGGAAAGCAGGAGCGTGAGGAGGAGGCCCTGGGCCCACCCCACGGCAGCTGTGGAGAGGCGAGGTCACACTCCTTGCAGAGCACAGGGCAGACGTCCTAATATACACACAGTGTCCAGGAATTGCAGCTAGATTTTTAGTACTTGGTTACATATAAAATAGAGCTAGTAACTCTCACAAATAAGGTTTAATGCACCTAGAAAAGATACCTGAAAGTACTTGGAAAGATAAATATTTTTTTAAATCCTTTTTAAAATTTTATCTATCTTTTTAAAAATTTTATCTATTTATATTTTTATGTATTTGGTGCAGGGCATCATTATGCAGCTCAGACTCATAGTGATCCTCCTGTTTTCGGCTTTTCTAGCTCTGGGATTACAGGCGTACACCACCACACCCAGTCTCCTTGGCCTGCTTAGTGCACCCAGGGGCGGGGCCGGTGCAGCACGCGGAGCTGGGGATTGAATCCTGGTCCCCAAGCTTGCCTAAGGAGGCACTTAGGCTGATGAGCTATCTCATGGGTCCACAAACTAACATTTGAAAATTTATTTCTGCATCATAGTCCATGCCTAATGGGTCCTCATCAATGTAAGAAGCACAAGATATAAGGAGGAAGTTAAAAATTATTTAAAAACAAAACAACCAAAAGCAAAGATAAAATATTTTAAAAGGTGTGACAGCCTTGGCTCTTGATATTTTGTTTCTTTCAAGTAACTGTCTTTGGCTCAAGTGATTACATCCTCATACGGCATTTTCATCCATCTAAATTAATTGTCTTAATTTAACCCGAAATAATGTATAGGCTGTCAGCCAACACATTGCTTTTCCAGTTTAAAAAAAATAGTGATTTCTCAGGATAATATATTATAAATACTATAAGTCCATTCTTATAAGGTATTTATGTTCATTATTAATAAGGCTATGAATAATAATCCTTCCACGTATTATAAATTCGAGCAATATATTTAAATAATATGTGTAGCTATTCCGAGAAAGTTAAACTATGTTTTCATTTAGAATCAGTTCTTAGGAAATGGAACGCAGCTTCTAGCATGCATTCGCTTTAATGGCTTCGATCAATCCCTAAATCCACTTCAAGACCTCATTTAAGATTACGAGGTATTCATAATTAAGTCAAGCAATTTAATACATGTTAAGTAGAAGTGCAAAGATGATTTGCAGGAAGGAGTACTTTCAGCCTCTAAAACATATCTGACTCCAATTAAGGGAGAATCTTGAACATCACGGTAGATTTATCTCTCCGCATGCTAACGTCGGCTCTGCTTCCTGTGGTGTATAACAACCCTTTGTAAGTACATTTCAAGTGACAAAATTTTTCAACAGAAAGCTAGCAGTTTGACACTATTAAGAAATCAGCACCCAAAATGTTTAAAATGTGGTTGGTACTATGTTTTAATTTCATTGTTATTGTAAATTTTTACTGGAAGTTCAATATTGGCTATTGTAAAATTCTTTGTCAGTGCTGTTTTATGATGTTCTTTCAGCAATAAACAAGCTTCCCATAAATGAAACAAGGAAAGTAGACAAGGATCAAATCACAAAAGGATTCTGGATGGCATGCTAAGGAATGTGGATTTGACCAGGAAGGCAGTACAGCCTTCCGAGAGATGGTAAGGAGAGGGCAATAGTGTGTTCACACATCATGTAGATTTCCACGTGGCAGGACGGCAAACATCCCGATGATGAGACAGAGACTACTCGGGATTGGCAAGAGGCGGCGATGAGCCGGGAGCCATTTCGTCAATCTGTTCATGGTGGCCCCTGAATGAGAACAGGATGGTGTGCATGGTAATGAGGTATAGACACTGTAACAGAGGTAATAACACTGAACAATAGAGGCTTTAAATAAAGTAACTGCCCTCCAAATGTGGCTGGGTTTATTTCAGTCAGCCTTTTGACAGAAAAGGCTAGGGTCCCCCCATGAAGAAGGTCTGCAGGCTCCTGAGGCCTTTGGGCACCATAAAGCAATGTCGACACCTCCTTGGGCCTCTAAGCTGGGGCCAGGCTCTGTAGATCTCCAGTTTATCTGCACTCACAACCAAAATCACAACTGCACAGTAGTAATGCCAGTATCCTGCACACACACACACACACACAGTTTACCCTGTATATAGACAAGAAGACACAGACAGGGAGATATAAACATAAGAACAGAGCCAACATATATATCTCCTGGTTTTGTTGCTCTGGAAAATCCTACTATCACATAAGGGCTGAGCAATATATTTTTGTAATAAAGTTCACTTCTTTTTGTATTCTTTATTCTATAAATTTTGCTTGGAAGAATAGATACTATTTTGAGTTTCATAATCAGAAACGAGCTTAACTAAAATTAATGGAACTGTACCTTCTAAATAAAGCTTTATGAGGCAATTATTAAAATGTTTTTCCAAAGGAATGAATGTTTTAGTGATTATAGTTTACCAAATTTTCTATAGTGTGCCAAAATATTAAACATTCAAAAAGATATGAACTAAATGAACAGGATGTTTCTCAGGAAAACAAAATTTGCTTGCACTGTGATGGAAACCACAGAACCTATAAAAACGGCTTTAGTTAGCAAGAATGTGAGCTGGCCAGAGAAAACCCGCAACATTTGAGTTCACTCAGGGTTAACCTTCCAATCTGTGTTTACTGAAGAAGATGCGACGCACAGCAGTGAGCTTTATGACATCCTGGGGCACACAGCACACCCACGCTGAAGCCAAGCAACGAGGCTTCATGCTGCTCAACATTTGAATCACACTTTGACTTCCGCTTCCACATCCAGGCTCTCGCAGCAGCATCCGAACAGAGCTTGCACTAGGGCAGGGCCACAGAAAGATAACGCAGTGTCTGCAGAGCCTACATGTTCAAGTCAGCGCTTCAGTCTATGCATGAGGAAGCGACTCTGAGATTCACTAATGCGAGCCTCTTGGGGGAGACGCGTCTGGTCTTGGAGACGGACCTAATGAGGATTCCAAACTGGCAGATCCAGGCACAACCGTGGTGAGTCAGCATGCCACTGTCACCAACGCCACTCTTTGCGAGACACCTGGGTAGATAATAGGCCTGGAACAGGTGGAACACTGGAGCACTACCATACAGTGTAAGTTCCCATTAGTGTTTTACATCGTAATGTTTAAGTTAGACTGAAACTTAGAGTAGCTCCAATAAGCTCTACAAAGCATTTCGCTTATTGTTACAGTGTGCTCCGATTTTGTGCAATTGCTGATAAAAGGGATATAATTAGCATTATTTTCATAAGAAGGATAAAGACAAGGAAGAATATAGATACAGAAAAGAACATAATAAGGACACAGACAAGAATGGAGTGAGAAGCCAGGTGTGGGGATGCACACTTACAGCCTCACAGTCAGCAGGCTGGGGTGCGCGTGCTGTGGCCGAGTAAAGGCCAGCTGGGCTGCAGAGGCAGTTCAAGGTCAGCCTGAAGGACAAAACAAGATCCTGCCTCAGCACACAGCAGGGAAAGGATAAAATGAGGAAGAAAAGCCTGTCTTACATATCATTAAATGACTGCTTTCAGCAAATATCCTAACATGAGCAAGCCAATTCAAACTACCACTCAACATAATAAGCACACACACTCAACAGAACATGATGAAAACTTAGAAGAATCTTTTCCTCTTTAAATACTAAGGAAAATTAAATGAGGAAAGTCAACAGGATCAAATATTACTTTTACATGTTGTTTTTATTATACTGTGAAAAAAAAAAAAAAAAGATTTCAAAGTTAAATTCTATAGAATATTCCGAGGGAATATTTGGAAATGATACACTGCTTACACTGCTAGAACTTTTTCTTTCTTTTCTTTTCTTTCTTTCTTTCTTTTTTTTTTTTTTTTAAAGTTCAGGGATAACAAATTACATTCTCAAGTAAGATCTATTTCCTAAATATTTCACATAATGGTTGTAATTTCTCTATGGTTTTGAACATAAGAAATTGGTTTTGAACAGGAAATGCGGGGTTCTGTGTCTAGGACTCATTATAAAATTTCATATGTGATACAAAAACTTGAACTAAACTTGAGGAGAATATTTAACCTACAGTAAATACTATGCCCTAGAGCATCAAAAAATAAAAATAAAAATAAAAGTGCAAAAGAAATCCAGGGGAAAAAGCCAAGCACAAGCACATAAACAAAGTGAATAAACATGTCACCAGAAGAATATAGAAGCAATCTGAAGCCGAATAACTTTCCTATGCTTATTACGAGGATGTCATCTTGGGAGATAAAATATAGTATCATAAACTAAAAGGTCACTGAATTTTTCAAGGTAACCCAAACACTGTAAGGACATACAATTAATTCTCCCAACAGTTAGTGTATAACCAATAATTTCAGGAGCTCAACTATGTCAGATGAGGTCTATATCCACTCCCATGCCTTGACCTATATAAAAAAAACTAAATTATCCAGTTTCCTTTCATAGATTTAAAAGAAAAAAAATCCTTTTACTGATAATCGATACTATCAATGAATCATCTATATTTCATCACATACATTTCACATTCTGGACAGTCAGCCTAATCAGTACAGAACAGGCTTTTAAAACTTATCACCACTTTTATGTCTCATCCTGAAGAGACACTTCTAACTCCTTCTTTAATCTTTTCTAGCAATCACTCAAATTATACTTTGGACTTACCAAGCAACCATGTACAGCACTATTGGAAAACTAATTATGTTTCACAAGTTTGTCAAACATTGCTCACATCTATGTCTTTTTAAATATACATCACCAGGCGGACCAGAGAGGATAGCTCAGGGGCACATGTGCCAGCCTGGTATATGCAAGGTCCCGAGTTTGATCCTGGTTCAGGAAAAAAAAAAAAACAATCACCAAGGAGGGCCTTCATATCATTTATGACATTCATTTCCATAACATTCATCCTCTTTCAGCCCCCAGGTAGTTGGTATAATCACTAGATCACAAATATGTGAAACAATTGAATTGGCAAGTTGTGAAACTATGCACTTGAAAAAATATTGTTATCTGCATAGGCAAGGTTAATTTTTTTATGTATTAGACATGGCTGCACTTTTTTTTGGGGGGGGTGGTCTTTTACAGACAGGGTCTCCCTATGCAGTTCAGGCTGGCCTTGAGCTCACTTTTGGAGCCCGGGCTGGTCTCGAATTCTCAGTGATCCTCCTGCCTCAGCCTCCCAAGTGCTGGGATTAGAGGCATGCGCCACCACAGCTTGCATGCATGCACATTCTACAGGACAATAAGTTTTATGGTTGTAACGCATTAACCTGCAAAGTTTAAAACACAATTTTGAAAATGTAAATTTTCCACGCATTAGGTGCCCGTGAAGGATCCGTAGTTAGCATCTTGCGTAGTGCCATATTCTCAGTGACCTTAGACAAGTCAGCTCCATTCGCCACTACTATAGATAGGAGAAAGCAGACTTAAAGCGCTTGGAGGTTGACCAGATAGCTTAACAGGCTCAAGGACCTGCTTGGGTAGAGTGCAGTGGCGGGGTCTGACCCCCGGCATGCCACGCGGGCCCTGCCCCCAGGGTGCGCTGAGAGGGCAATCGAGATCGGGCGTAGTGGCATGGTGGCATGTACCTATAATCTCAGGACTTGGGAGGCTGAAACAGGAGAATGACTGAGTACGATCTATGCACGTAGTGAGATCCTGTAGATCTTGTCCTAAATACAGACAAATAAATAAACAAAAAAACAGCTTAAGTTAATAGTTCCCAAAGTACTATTGCTAGACTAGCAGCAGCAGCAATAGTAGCATCTTAAAGTAGCATTTTAAAAATACAAACTTGAACTCCACCCAGGCTTTTCAAGCCAGTGAGAACTATTTGTGCTTTATCTCAGCAGCGAGAATGCCTGACACCTGAGGGCTGGGGAACATCTAATGAATAACTCTAGAGTAAACCCCAAGGTAGACAACCTCCTTGGGTAAAGCCAGTACATTCTAAGATATAATCAGTTCAAGGGAACACTTTTTATTTCACATCTGTATTTCTTTCTAAACTCTGCTAGAGAGCATGCACTGAACATAATACGAACTTTGATGTTCCCAAATCTTACTATGCCTCAAGGTCGTCATTCTGACAAATGTTCAACTGCCTTGCAGAACACAAGAGATAGCGCTCAAACACTGTCAAGATTTGAAGACGGAAGGTTTGTAAGCCTCCTGCTCTCAGCCATTGAGCTGTCCAAGCTAACTCTCCATCCTGCCTCTCCCTGCCTATAGCCAGGCCTGCTTCTTTATAGAGATGAGGTAGGGCTCTATAGGATCTCACTACGTAGTCATTCTCCTGTTTTCAGCCTCCCAAGTGCTGCAATTATACGTACACACCACCACACCTTAGTGTTCTGACAGAGTTCTTTAAGTCCAAATGCAAGCAGAACTAGGGTGTTAGTTTCCTATGCCCTCCCTTCCAAAACCCACAGAGGAAGTGAAGAACAAAGGGACTGGGCCCCACTTCCGAAAATGCAGGCAAGCATCTCTGTAGTCATCGTAGACTTCTGCTCTATCAGGACCAGGACCAGGATGAGGACCAGGGCCAGGGCCAGACCTTTTGATAATACCTAGGCTGTTGACACAGGTCAAGCCCTAAAAACATGACTGAAACTAGAGAACAGGAACACCAAAAATAGTTCTCCAAAGGAATACCTATGGTCAAGTCCAGAATTCAAGTTTGCAACAAAGGAAGGCAATGTGAAGACTGGCCATTGGTTCCTGAGGACATATTGCAAGACTTATTTCAACAAATCCCAAATTTCCTTTTACCACAATATGTATGAATCACTCATCTCGAGTGTCACTCCTTAATGCACAGCTCTAGGTGGGTGGTAGGGAGGCGGCAAGGTGTGAATCAGAGCCTGGAACAGGGATGGAAGGAAAGAAAGGAAGGAGAGTAGCAAAATACACTGAGCCTGGAGATAGGAAGGCTCCGGTAGCCCCAGATCTCCAGAGGCTGAGGCAGAAGGATCAGGACTGCAAGGCCATCTTGGACTATGAAAGGAGAGCCTGTTTCAAAAATGCAAAAACGAGAAAGAAATTTTTAAAAAGATGGTAAATCAGACTAGGGTGGTGCTCTACAGGAAGTTATTACAGAGGGAGTTATTCTCTCTGTAAACAGAGTCCTGCGGTTGCACTAAAGGTAGGCAAGGAGAATTCGAAGCTTAGGGTGGAGAAAGCACAATTAGTGGGTGAATAAAACCTAGGACAGGATCGAAGAAATGTGGAAAAGAAGTAGCAGTAGATGAGGAGATCCGGGAAACAACAGCCAAGTTGCTGAGGACAGAACATGTCAGCCTTCAAGGTGAGAGACAGTACACTAGAAAGGAAAATCGTCCAAGTGCTAAAGTAATGGTGACAGGAAAGGGGAAAACGTGTGGATTTCAGAATTTGGTGACAATAAATAAGGCTGAGTTAAACTGATAAATTTTGAAAAAAAAGTGTATTCTCAAAGCACAGCAAAAGAAATAACATTTTAGTTATCTAGTCAGGTGTTTTGAGAGGAAAACATATAGACAACCACTGCTTACAGACTGTAATAACGGCCTCGGTCATTCTTGACTAACTGGTTTAAGACTTTTCTTTAGTTTCGAGAAAATATAGAGCTTTTCTAGCAAACAAGCTTACCAGGAAGCGAAAAAAATAGCAAGGAAGCATCATAATAATAGCCAAAAGAAGAGGAGAGGAATACATGAGCTTAAAGAAGAAGAGTTTTGCTGTGCAGGACTATAACATCACCCTCAGCACGCTGGGAGGCTTGCGCCAAGAGGACCCAAGGTCAAGTCTAGGCTGGTCAGTTTAGGGATAGATTTAAGGAGACCTGGTATCAAAAACTGCATAAGTGGTGGTGGTGTAGTTCAGTGCAGGCCCTGGATTCCCTTCTCAGTACTGCAGAAGAAAAAATAGAAAGAGACAGAGACAGAGACAGAGACAGAGACAGAGGCAGAGACTGAAAAAGAGCAAAAGAAATATATAGAGAGAGAAAGTGAAAAATACACAGAGACAGAGGCAGAGAGAGAGGAAAAGAAGGAGAGGGAGAGGAGGGACCCCACCCTCCTGAAGCTAGAGTAGCTGCAGCCTGGCCCAGGGTTCCAGCCAGCATTCCTCGGTAGCCAGCCTTGATTCACTACTCTGGTGTAGATCCCACATGGCTCTGACACTGCTTCGCAGAGCTTCATCGTATCGTAACGTACATTCCCGGCCCACTCCAGGACCTCCAGAGCTTTCAGAACTTCTTGATGGTTTGTAGCTTCTCTCTCAGCCACAAATACTCACTTGATCTAGGGAAGGTAACTTTTCACTCCTGCCCCATGTCGCCCTGTACTTAGGGAGCTTCCTCTCTCTCAGCTTCCTCTGGCCATCTTAGTAGCTCACGTCTCAGATGCTTTCCCTAAATCCCCGCACCTCCTAGTAGCGAGCAGGTCACCGTAATTTGCACTCGATGGTTTCCTTTATTGCCTTCCTTTCTTAGTACTGAATGATTTTACTGACACCCAATGGGCACTGGCAAACTTCCAGTGGATCATGTCTGGCCTGAATATCTCCTCATTTCCTTCCCCAGTGTCTACTTCTGAATAGGGCATGAACATATTTATTGAATTAGTTTACTAAATTTATTGAGTAAATTGATATGATCCTGCTTCATATAATCCTTACATTGAAAAAACCGCCACTGCACTCCTCGGTTTCCAGGACAGAAAGTCTCATTTCTGGACCCCTTTACTTGCAACCCTTCACTGAATCACCCTGAAAGAACTAAAAGACTTCACTGCCCACTTCTGTCACCTCACTGGTGACTTCCGATTCCACCCTACAGTTTTTCACTTGGTCTTACCTACACTGTCTCGCACACCAAGACCAATTTATACATCCTAAGCCATGATATTTAGTCCAATACATTGTGTATTCGGTACAGGATCTTGCTAGGCAGCTTGGACTCCCAGGAATCCTCCTGCTTCAGCCTCCCCAGCACTGGGATTACAGTCATGGGCCACCACACTCCAGCTTTCAATAGTCGGCTTGGCAGGTCCGGGCGGGGTAGGCACTCATGCAATGCCCAGGATCAAACCTGGGTCCTTGCGCACCAGGAGGGCACTCAGATGGCTGAGCTATCTGTCCAGTCCGTTCTTGATTACCCTAAATACTTCTCTAGGAGAACGTGGAATAGCTCAGGGTCTAAAGCACCTGCTTAGGCAAGCTTCGGCAGGCGCAGAGAATCACAGTTGGATCCCTGTTACCACAAGCTGTGCCAGCCCCGCCCGCAGGATAGGCTGAGGCGGGAGGGTCAATATTCGTCCACACCCTCTAA
>PVJA010005181.1:60789-80654 GCA_004027025.1 Myocastor coypus | reverse complement strand
TTTTTTTTTAATTTCTTTCTTTCTTTTTTCTATGCAACATTAATAGGGAGGTGGGTCATGCCCACACACTGCACTCTATAGAATGATTGTGAGGACAATATGCAATATGTCAACTTTCAAAGAAAAAAAGGGGGAAAAGAAAAAAAGAAAAAGTAATGTGGATTTAGAAAGGTTAATGTTTAGTTGTTTGATCAATCTTATGTACCTATATGTATTAATCTAAACTGATCCGATGATGAAAATATGTAATATAACCATTGTTAAATTTAAACAATAAAAGAATTGAAAAAAAAAAAAAGAAAATTAAAGTAGAACTACCATATGATTTGACAATCTCACCATTGATAATATAGTCACTGGTAATGAAAGAAGTATTTCAAAATATGGTTGCTCTCTTGCTAATGTACCTATATTTTTTTGTGTGTGTATCTATATTTTGCCCGTGAGGCAAGATTCACATTATCCAAGGTATAGAATAAGCCATAATTTTTATCTTTCTCTGCTCAAATTTCTAGAGTCTATTCTCAAGTTTTAAATTAAACTGTTTTGCATATCATGATGCGGTCCTACCTGATATATTTGGAGAAATGTATATGATGATCTTGCTGCAAAAATTAAGTAACATACATGCCAGCCCTGCCCCTCAGGGCATGTTGAGATAGCAATTGAAACTGGGCATGGTGGCGCATGCCTGTGTTCCCAGCTCTTGGGAGGTTGTCAATAGGCACACTACTATGAGTCCAATCTAGTAGTGAGATATCTTGGAGACACTGTGGACCTTTCCCTACAATACAAAAACAAACAAATAAATAGAATAAGTAATGTAGAATCAGGAAGATCGCTCATAAGCACCTGCCTGACAAGTGCAAGGTCCTGAGTTCTATCCCTGGCACAAAACAAAACAAAAGTAATGTAGATGAGCTCATAAGATCAGCAGTTGGCATGAGGTCAGTTCTGTTACTTCAGGAATCTGTACTCTTAATTATATCTGCTCTTCCATCTATTTGGATTTCTGAGCATGGGTCTTCCAATATAAAATCCTTATTATGATAGAAATAGTTTATTAACACAAATGTCTAAAAAATGGTGTGTAAAAAAGTATGCACAAGATAGGAATTAATTGGTTCAGTGAGAAGATTTAGCTTTTTCCATTATTTGCAGTTTGAATTACATTGCAAGGCTTTCAGGGTATGTCTGAATGTTGATACTGGCATTAGCTATTTCTGCCAGCTTTATGACCTGAAAAGTTTGTTAAAATTCTAATGATAACTAATAGGGCAGAGAGACATTATAAGATATTTATGTAGGGCATAAGTTCTTCAGATAGATCTCCCTTGTCCAATTCTTCTGTATAATTCTTGGGCAACACATGGATTTTTTGTTAAATGAAATAAAACAGGATATGAGCAATGATATCATAACAGGGTGCTATAGTATGTGCTTTTAACAATATATTAATAAGATTCTAAGGACTCATTATAGGCAGTGAATTTATATAGACATTTTAAAAGTCAAGCTTTGTTTGACATCATAAACTTACTCATTTTACATCATCTGTGGCAGATGCTCTCCTGGGTTTGAGAAAAGATCACATTCATTCGTTGTTCTTTCATCTACTTTTCTCGCCTTTTTGAAATAGGACTAGAACTTTTCCATCACCGTTTCTAATATCTGTACATCCTGTGTGATTTTATGAAAAAATATTTTTTTTTTCTGTACTCATATCAGCAAGATCTTTCGATTTGCCTCATCGGAGACACATGAGTAAGTACATATGGCATAGGGCTTGTTTCTTCTCACCTCGTACAGTACAGGCTTCAGCTTCCTACTAGATGCACCTGTTCTCTGGATTTTGGAGTGGACGTCATTCACTTTGATCGGAGCAGCAGGCACGCAGTTGTCACTAAAGAGCTCTCATTTTCCCTGTCAACTGTTCATATACTCTCTGCCACTCCTCTTTTCTGTGGACACTTTTTGGTATCACTCAAAGCTTTTGAGAAGGAAGTTACCTTTCTATCTCCTTGTTCATTCCTGCCTATCTATACACCATTATGAGAAAATAATATTTAAAAGACATTGATAGGGTTGGGGACATAGCTCAGTGGCCCAGTGCCTGCCTAGCAAGTACTGAGTTCAAGTACCAATACCAAAATTAATAAATAAATAATAAAATTTGAAAATATTATGTATTTATTATCTGTGTATTTTGTGTTCTTAGTACAGAATCTCACTACACAGCTTGGATTCACAGTGATCCTCCTGATTTCAGCCTCCCCAGCACTAGGATCACAGGAGTGCACCAGCAGACCCAATATCTGTGGCTGGCTCAGTATGCGGGCAGTGGGGCTGGGGCAGTATGGCATACCAGGGATCCAACTTGCAGTACTTGCGCTTGCTTATACAGGCACTTAGTCCACTGATTGAGATATTTAACTGGCCAATTTTTCTTTTTTAAAACTCAATAATGTATTTAATATATTTGATTTGTTTCTGAAAAACCTCTGGGAAAGAAATTGTGCCACTCTTGTTCTTAATTCATTTCAAACTTCAGCTACTCAGATTCTCAGGTAAGATTTTCCTATATCTCTCCTGGCCTTTTATGTTTGCAATGAGACTGTGAAGGTCTTTATAGTGGGAGGGCACAGAGGGAGAACTAGGTAACTTATTGGTTGTTCATCTGTGTCATTCTGTGTCCTGGGTGCTAATGTCACGGAGGCCCAACTTGAGAAAAACCTCACCACTTCCCAGAGGATGCTGTAGGGCCTTTCTCTTTATCCTCATGTAATGAAACTTGCCTGGGATGGGAATAAGGAGGTAAGCCTGAACCTGGTTTTTTTTTTTTAGTGACTTGGTTCTGCTTTTGCAAGTGCTCCTACTAAGGCACACGCTGTTATAATGAAGGACACAGACGTTCCTCTGCCTCACTTGTTGCTCACCACACTATGGAAATATTTTTTGTGCAAATTATTGGGCTTGTTGATTAACAAAACATAGAATGCATATGTATATTTTAGGGATGAATCATTACAGTATAGTTTTCTTCCCTCTTCAGGTAGTGTGTGATACTATGTGTGTATTAACATCAAGCAGACCCAAGTGTGAAGCCTAACTCTTTCAACTCTTGAGCCATGAAACCATATTTCTGGTCCTCAGCTTTCTCATCTGTAGAATGGTGCAATGATTACATCTTCATAACAGTTTAATAAATATTTAATAAATATTGCCACAATGCATATATCTGGGACAAACCTTGATTTCATCCATAAATAGCCCATTGCTGACATTCTAGATTTTTGCTAGTGTTTTTTTTTTTTGGTTGTTGTTGTTATTTTACATCTTGAAAGCTGTCCAACATACAGACATGTATGGGTCCCAATACTTTTAGAGCATGATGGAACTATAAAATCCAACCTTTTCTTTATAGATGAGAGTGTTAATGAATATAGAGGTTGGGTGACATTTTGTCAAAAACAGCTGGCTAAATTATTGACCTGAAGTTGAAAAGCAGGCCTTCTGACCCCAAATACTAATCCTTTCTGATCTTACTAAAGTCCCCTGAAAGAACATTTCCTGCTGTAATATTTAACCTTCAGGTAAGACACTCTCAAGTACCTTAATGATTTAAGCTCAATAAGGACTACTGTGGTTTTTGTTGGTTCGGTAGCCATCATAAGTTAAATTCCTTAAATACTTTAATATCACTGAGGCTATGCTGCCTGAGACTAAGAGAACAGGTATAAAATGTCTTTCATCTACTTCTTACTATCATACTCAAACAAAAATTGGTACATGCATAGTGCCACCATAAACACAAGAATTATTGCTATGAGATTACTTCTAACATTAATAACTTTGATCACAGTGTCAACTTATAGTTGTCTCCTTTCACCTTTTTTCCTACCTGAGTAAGGAATAGGATAAAAAAAAAACAACTCCCCATTATTTTCCACATATTTTTATTCTTTTAACAATTCCTGGAGTAAAAGAGATAAGACTGTGGGAGAAGCAATTGCCATGGAAACCGTCCAAGGACGAACAGTCTCCTAGCGTGCTGTCTGAAGCAGGAACACAACAGCAGACACATTTCGGAATGCGAAGTTTGCTGCTGGTCATACTGCTCTCCTAATTGTCTGCCAGGTATTTGGACCTAGAAGGAGCAGTGTGCATTTGTTCATTTGAAATGACCCTGGAAATATGAAGAGAAGGGTGTTATGACATGCCTTGGGCTGTGCTTGACACAAGTGAAAGCTGGTCACTGGATGCATAGATATTGGAGAGTCAGAAGTTACCTCATGAAGCTTTGTCCTGGGCTGGGAACAAAGTAACCTGGGTTGTTAGCTCAAGCAGATCATCACTTGCTTACTTCCTTCAAGACAACCAGAAGTTGGCAGATTAAATTTGTTGACTGTTTCTTGCTGGCTGATATGATTTTTGAATACAATAATTCTATAGAGGCTCTATAGAAGAGGTAGCAGGGAATATGTCAAAGAAAGAGATAAACTCACTACCAAAACACAGCTAATGGGGAACAATGGGGAACATCAACTTATGATGTGACCAACAATCTTGACATGTTTAGTTCACTGGACTGAGAGATGCCTAGGAGATCAGAAGAGCTGGTGTCTGGGTGGAGCATGGATGTGCAGTCTTCTTGCTCAGTCCTCTCCGGTACTGTTCCCTCCACTTCTCCCCAGCAGCCCTCAGTCCAGATACTTTGCTTGCTCATGTGCTTCTGCCCTGATGTTCTGGCCTTAGAGCCAGCAGTCCATGGATTGAATCCCTAGAAACTGTGTAAGTGATTCAACCTCCCTTCCTTTATTCTGTGAATACTGGACATCATATCACGCAACTTGAAAGTTAATACAATATCCTGTTACCTTTTTTTGTAGAAATAAGTAGAGACTTAGTGGGAATGCAGATGTCATTATCCCCAGAACCAATCCAAATGGCATGAATTAAGCCATTTTGGTCTTAATAGATGGAGAATTTAATGATAGACTTACAGAGAAATTTTCTTTCTCTTAGAGTTGCACTGACATAATATCATTTAGTCAGTCCCAATTCTCTTTTTTATTTTTATTTTTTTATTTTATTTGGTTATGAACAGGATAGAGTTATTTGGAGAAAGAAATCTCCTTTCCAAAAGAGGAATAGGAGGGGGGGACCCCAGTAGATGAGTAGATGTAGGTCGTAAATGCCTTAAAACAGCTTTTAACTCTGGGATGTGACTTTCCATGCGTTAACACACTATCTATGTGCCTTAGTTTCATCTCTGAAATGGCAATAATTAGAACTTTCTGGGTTAAATGTAACAGAACCTATAGAACTCTGGCAGGTAGCAAGTTCTCTATAAATAGCCCTTTCTCTTTATCTTCTTGTCTTGTGGTATTCATTTTACCATTGTAGTTCTCAATAGCTTTTATTTCATGTGATGTTAAATGTTTACACATATAAGATTAATCTATAGGTTTACCAAATTATGCTCCTGTCTTAAATGTAATATTTCTGTTGAAATTAAATCCAGCAAAACCAAAAACAATAGCAAAGTGAAAAATATTAACTTGCTCCAAAAACGATCTTGTGTTTCAAGCTTACCGTTGCCTGGGTCACTGTGTTTCCTTTCACTAAGGGTACTACGTTTGTTTACTCATGGAACACATCCTTTGAAAAGGATGTACTTTACATGGAAAAGAGCCCCTCACATCCATCGAAGGAGAATGGATATGACAGACCTTTTAATTTCAGTGGTAATATGGTCAAGGAGCTCAGTACGGAGAGCCCTGAATGTTATACGTGAATCGAATGTGAAAAGCTCCACTTTCCTGTATTTGCTAAGGAGTACAATGCAGTGATAGGAGCGTATGAGATGTCAGCAAAATACAAGCAATCATTTTCTACTATTGAGTCTTTTGTGGATCTGGAGTCTTATAATGGGAAGAATACTTAATAGTTAGCTATTAGAAACTTTTGGATCTATAAGTAGAAATTGGAAGTCCCAGAAAGGAGCACGGCTTGTCCACATCGATGGATGTTACATCTCCAGTGAGAGCCTTTGAAGATATTGCTCTTTTAGTTATTTCACATTGAGGGCAATTTCACTTAGACTTGGCAAACAATGAGCACACTGGAAGTCACAATTCTTACACTGTGTGCATAGATCCTGTTCTCCTGGCAGATTAGGAGGTGATGCTTTTCACACAGTGAAGTGGAATCACTGTGGAAGACAGCATTTAAACCCCAGTAGCTTACATGCTTTTTGTGCTTATGATTTGAATCGTGTTTGTAACCTCAGGCCTGCTCATTGTTGGCTGGCCACATCTAGTTACATCACCACCACATATCGTAGTCAAAATTTTGAAAGCCTCACATGAGGAGAGATGTTAAAATGGTTAGAAGAGTGAAATATTAGCGAATATAAGGAAATAGAGGAAAATGGTGACTTGAATGAACACAGATTACCTATTAGGCCAAGCATATTGCAAGATAACAACATGAAGGCTATTTTTTGAACCACGGATTGAACTGAGACCCCTGCACTTGCCGCAAGCACTTATTCTACTGCGCCATCTCCCAAGCCCCAGGAATGCATTTTTGGACAAAGCAAAACTAATTGTTTGTCTTCAGCAAACCCACACCACAAAGAGTAATCAAGTTCTTTGGACTGAAAAGAAATGCTATAGATGAGATCTTAAATCTTTAGAAAGCAACATAGTACAATGAACGTATTATATATTAGAGTTAGAATTAAAGAGAATTTCTCACTTAAAAGATGTAATTTACTGAACCAGTGATGTAGCTTAGCAGGCTAAGTGTCTGTTTAAGTAAGCTCAGGGACTAGGGTTCTATCCCTCAACTACATGCCACACCAGACTGCTCCCAGGTCCGCTGAGCAGGCCACCAAGTCTGGGAGTGGTGGCACATGCCTGTAATCCCAGCACTGGGGACTCTGAAAATAGGAGGAGCACTCCAAGTCCAAGTTGAGTAGTGAGACCCTGTACAAAATACATAATTAATATAAAAAATTTAAAGATAAATTAAAAAAGGACTTAATCTACTCATGACCATGAAAGTCAATTTTTTAATACTATCATGTTGAAATAAGAATATAGGTATGTATATAGAATAACAATATAGGCATATTGATACTGCTAGCAAATAGAACTGATAAGAGTAACATCTAAGAAATTGTAAGGTATCTACATTTTATTAAAATGGTTCTATACTAATACAAAATAGAATGTCAAGTATTCACGATACATACCCTTAAGTGAATTAAATTGGACACACATGTTCAAATATTGGAGCAAAATGCATAATACATATTGTGAAATAGGAAGAAAATGTCCAAATGGGAAGGGGAACCAAGGAGAAGGAGGGAGAAAAGAAGGAAGGGAAAAGAACAGATAAAACAAGAAAAGAAGGATAACATGGAAACAAAGCTTTGTAGAGAGAGGGAAGCAGGGTTGAAGGGAGGGAAGGAAACTGGAGGGGAAAAAATAAATCAAGATATACCAGATGCCGTGCCTGTAATCCCAGCACTTGGGAGGCTGAAGACAGAGAATCACTACGAGTTGGATCTACATAGGGAGACCCTATAGACCCTGTCCTAAAAACAGAAAAAAAAAAGCAAAACAAAAGCCAGATATATCAGATGTATCGTGCACAGGTACCATCTCTTTATGTGAGTGTGATCATTGTATACATCTACATTATACTTATGAATGTAATTACATTTTAAAAAGTAAGAATTTATACTGTAGAACAATCACTGCTAAAAGATACTATCAAACTGAAATTAGATAACA
The DNA here is from genome assembly GCA_004027025.1 of Myocastor coypus. NCBI lineage: Eukaryota > Metazoa > Chordata > Mammalia > Rodentia > Myocastoridae > Myocastor > Myocastor coypus. The sequence continues at coordinate 72,849 of PVJA010005181.1, read as the reverse complement.
TAAAAAGGGTATACAGTACAATTAGTGTAGGGCCAGAGATATAGCTCAGTGCCACAGTACCTGCCTGGTAAATATAAGGCTGTGAGCTCAATTCCTGCTACAAAACAAACAAACAACAACAACATAGCACGTTAGATAGTCTCTGAGATGATTGTGGATGATACCTGTATCCCTGTATTGTGACATTCATTCTCCGTATAATCTCTTGAGTGTGGGTTGAAATTGCTGTCTTGCTTCTGAATAATAAACTATGGGGGAAATGATGAGATTGCATTTTTATAATAAGATTTAAAAAGTAATTGTAAGTTCCATTCTCTCTCTCTCTCTTCTCTCTCTCTCTCTCTCTCTCTCTCTCTCTCTCTCTCTCTCTCTCTCTCTCTCTCTCTCTCTCTCTCTCTCTCTCTCTGTCTCCTCTCATTGCATTGCATGTCTGGGAAGGACGTGCCCCTGCCGTTAGATGCCCGGGAAAGTGTGCAGAAAGCTTTCCCTATACGGGGAGGAACTGATTCTCTGAGTTCAACAAACCCTGAAAACCTGAGACTGAGTCTCACCAACAGCCACTGGAGTGGAGCTACAGTCTCGTGAAAGGTTTCAAAGTGGAGTCATCCAACAATTTGCTTCATAATTCCTGACGGGCAAAACTATGAGGAAACAAATATTTATTAAATGCAAATTTTAGCAGCTAGAGTAAACTTGCTTCACAATATTTTATACTCATTACAGAGTAAGAGTGAGAAGCTGAAGTAGCACTGAATACATATAAAGTAGGAAAACAGGTATAGGTAAATTCAGTAAATAATAATAATAGAGGTAAACATAATTACTTCAAATATTAAGGTCAGTTCAAGAAAAGATCACAGTAAACAAATCTACATATCACAATATTTGAAGCAAATATGGATGGAATTAAAAGAAAGAACATAAAATTGTTTATTTGTTAATTTATTTTTCATTTATGTAGTTGGTTCAGGGTCTCACTATGCAACTCAGACTAGTACTGATTCTCCTGTTTTCACCTTCCCCAGTACTGGCATTATACACATGAGCCACCACACCTGAGGGAGGGCTGGTGTGGCGTGTGGGGCTGAGGATCAAACCCGGATCCCTGCCCTTGCCAAAGAAAAAAAAATCTTTTTTCATTTAAATGTGTAAACTCTATTGATAAGAACAAAGCGTTAAAAGAAACACAAGATTCCATTTTGTCAATTTTGTGTGAAGGAATTATTTTTTGTAATTAAGGACAGAACCAAGTGTGATCTCTTATATGATACTGTAGAATACAGCTTGTGGCCACCCATCAGTTTTTCAACTTGCTCTTACATAAAAGCAATTTGCTTAAACGACAACACAGAATAGTCTTGCCAAACACTGTTGATATTTATGTGTATGATGTATATGCATTTCACTATACACATTTGTTACACAGACACATACACACTTACGTACAGAACTTGTTTTGTTCTAAGGAAAACCAAATAAGAATGCTGATGGCTCAGAACAATGATTACTGGAACACATACCGAGCTAATTCCTGGAGCAATTAATGCTTCACAATCTACCTGGCATGTAATCACATTCACGCTGAGGTATTTGCTTTCTCTTAGTTTGTTAAGAAGTTATTGGGGCCTGGCAGGATGGCTCAGTGGTCTAAAGTGCCTGCTTAGGAAAGCTTGGGCGGCTGAGGGACCGCGGTTCCATCCCTGGCACCACATGCTGCGCCATCCCTGCCCTGAGGGCAGGCTGAGCTGGCCATAAAAATAAAATAAACAAACAAACAAAAGTTCTGAAACAAGAAAAAAAAATAATTCTTTTTAAAAAAAGTTATTTTTCTTTCCTTCTGTTGTGCATATATTGAGTTAAACACAATCTCTTTTCTTTTTAATATATTAGCATCATAGATTATAGCAAAAGACTTTCTCACCCTTATAAATGATAGGAATTATGTTTTAAATATTCCTTGAAGTGTTATTGAATTCACCTATAAAGTAATTCAACTTAGACTTTGAGGATTGGTCTATGTTAACATTGTTTTTATTGAGTCTTTTAAAAAAAGATATCTATTTCAAAATTATTTGTTTTTTAATCTCCTTTTATTGCATTTAATAAGAAAGCATGCGACAGGTACAAAACATGTCAGTAGTACATTTCCAGTATTCAATAAAACGCGTATTGTTGTCTTCCTAGCAGTTATACAGAGCATAGCATATAAATGTGCATGTAGATTTTTGTCCATTAATTATTTCCCTACCCCAATAAATTCAAGATTTTCTCCCACTTATTCTTCCAGGAGATTTAATGTTTCTCTTTTAATATTTAGATTTTTTTTGTCTTTTTGAGACAGGGTCTCGCTATGCAGTTGAGGCTGGCCTTGAGCTCACTTTTGTAGCCCAGGCTGTTCTCGAAGTCGCACCGATTCTCCTGCCTCAGCCTCACAAGTGCTGGGATTACAAGCGTGCGCCACCACGCCCTGCCTTAATATTTAGATCTTTAAACCATTTTGACTTTAGTTTAGTGCACGGTGATAGACTTGGGTCAAGTTTCAGTTTTTTGGCATGTGGAGAGCCAGTGTTTCCCAGCATCATTTGTTAAAGAGGCTAGCTTCCTTGCAGTAAACATGTTTGGACCCTTTGTCAAAGATAAGGGGGCTGAGTGTGTTTGTGTTTACCTCTGTGTCTTCTAATCTATTCCTGTGATCCTCAGGTCTATTTTTTTTTTTTTTCAAAGCTGGAGTGATGAAAAAATGGCATGAGATTGTCACAATGGCACACATGCGAGTAAACAGAATGGAAGAGATGGTGCACAAATCTCTCCAGACAAATTCAACTATGTGATTCTTGACAGATAGCCCAAAACTGTTATTAATATTTTTCTTTAGAGTACTCTTTTCATCCCCACATATTTAGGATATAATTTTAACTAATTATTCTAGAATGTTTACTTTTCTAATACATACATGTAAATATGTAAGTTATTTCTTAATTTATTTACATCTTTCATACTTTAGTGTATTCTTTTTTGGTTTTATTAATGTATATTGGCATTACATGATGCTTACATTCAATTTAGAAAAGTGGATATGTGTATTTATCACATCTTGTTTATTTTTATTCCATTTACCTCTTCCAACCTCTCTCTTCCATCTCTAGATATCTCTTTCCCAATTTTATTACATTCAAGGATGAGAGACACGTTGAGCTGTAAAAGGCTCAGTCAACAGCTTCCAATATTGCCAGTTCTGCTGATAATCCACTACTATTATGGACTGTTGGAATGAACATGCAACTACTCTGTCTTAGTTTAATGAGGAGAAATATTTGTATTGATAGTGCTTAGAAAAGTTATCATGTCCACAAATACCATGAAGACAACAATATGCATTTTATTAATTATTGTGAATGTTCTACTAACCTCTTTTGAAACTGTCTAATGGTTATTTCCTTCTCATTAAAATTAATAAAATTTAAACAAGAATAATAGGTGTAGTAAAAAAGGAAAACTTATATATTTAAGTACATATATTGGAAAAGTAAACAGTCTAAATCAATTAGTTGATGCTATATCTCAAATAATTAGGTTGAAGGGCATACTGTAAGTGAAACTATTAATAACAAATATAGCAACATAAATCAATCTAATGGAAAATGAGTAACAGAAAACATCGATAATAAATGTCTTGAATGAATCATTAAAATCAATAAAACAGTTGACAGATAAAGAAAAATAGTAATTGAAATATGAATAAGACAACTTTACTGATGTCAGTAGATGTCTATATATTTAAAGATTATTTTTGACAAGTAATGTCACAAAAAATCAAACAGACCAATTAACCTTGAAAAATATAATGAATTTAAGCTGCCAGAAAAATGAAACAGAAAACATATATAATTTTATGTCTACTGAGTACAAACATAAACATACTTCACACACACACACACACACACACACACACACACACACACACATACATTTTGTTTAGTTTTATTGGTCAACTAACTCAAACACATGAAGTTGATTTTTCTGAAAATAGAATGTGAACCCTTCCTAATTTGTTTTGTAAAAATACATAACTATTAATAAAACCATAAAAGTCATTAAAATGAAAATTGTAGATCAATATCCTTTATGGCTTTAAGTGTAAAGAAACCAATAATGGTTAAGTTTGTTTTACACTTCTATGAAAGGTTTATATACTTTCACCAGGAAGCTTTATTCTAAGAAAACAAATTATTTAACGTTTATGTCAGTAGTGTATAAAGATAGTAATCACAGGATAAAGAGAAAATATAATATAATGATGTCACCATGTGTTTAAATGTTTGTCAAAATTCAACAGATTATTCACAATAGAAGGTCTGAGTGATATAGGGATAAAAGAAACTTTCCTCTAGCTGATAAAGGAGAAATCTAAAAAACCAAAAACAACTGCAATTGCTTTTGTACAAAACAAATGATTCTGTCCTTAAGATTGGAAACAAGAAGCGCTACTCTCATTGCTGTTTTTCAACATTATACCAGAGGTCCTCGCTCCTCATAAAGGAGACAAAGAGAAAGTCATTTGTACTTATGTCTTATAGCCTGAATAGCAACTCTGTTGATAATGATAGACTCTGTACTGACTACTGCAATTCACTTCCTATTTTGTTATAAAACTTTTGCTTTTGTAAAATAAATGATTAAAAAGAAATATAGAAAATGAAAATGAGTTTACTCACTTGCAAACAAGATAATGCATATGGTGAAAACTATATGGCCTTCATAAAAACTACTGAGAGAAGCAATCATTGAACTTAGCAAGCTCCCATGATGCAAGCTTTCTAGAAGAAATTTCAATCATTATTTGTATGGTAGTAGCATTTGTAAAATAAGCCAAACAACAATCACATTTCCAATAACATCACTTGTCTGATTCTGTTGTTCTTACATTTATAACTGCAGTTATCTTAACACCCCCTGGACACTGCCTCTGAAATATCTAGCATTCCATTTCAGTTTAATTCCAGTGAGAATATCTAACAACAGTGCTTCTCTTCTATGCTAGGAACTTTCTGTATCCACTCATCATTATTGATGAGCTTCCTGTCAACTAGCTGGTGAGCACTCCAGCTCTACTATTGTATTTTAGCACCTCCTTCCTTAGACTACTTCTGGAATAGCACTGGATCCTGCCCTGTGGGGAATAAATAGGAAGTGGTTTCCCTCCAGGCAGTTTACTTGGAAGTAGAGTCAGGCATACCATGTATTAGCGACCATGGAAAGTGTGATTGAGCAAAGAGAGAAGTTGGTTTTTCATACAATTTCAGTAGGAAACTTGGTTGACTGCTATGGTACTCTAAATTATGGATAGACTTTCAGCAATATCCTGTCTTGCAGAACAGAGATCAGGACGTTCAGCCCTGAATTAACCAGTCACTAAGGTGAGCTGAGGCTGAAAAAGCAGGCCAACTTATGTAGAGATATTCCTTTTCTGAAGATTAGTTATTTGGGAGAAAACAAGCAGGAAGTTGTCAAAAAGCACTACTCCAAAAGCTGGTAGGGTAAATACATTGATCTTCATCCCTCGTATTAATTTAAGACATAAGGTTGAGAAAGAAGCTCAATAAGAGAGTGCATGTTTAAATGTAGGAAGCCCTAGATTTGATCCCAAGCACCACAAGATAAAATGAAATGAAAATAGAATAACTTATATCCTAGATAATTCATTTATCATATTTTGTTCTTGTTTGCACATTGCTATCCAAATTACCAAACGTTTCTGAGTTTGTAGAAAATATAGCCAAATGTTTCATAGACTTACATTCTGTTTGACTCCTCATTCAAAATTATTTCCTAATCCCCCCTGCCTTCTTAAATTACAATGGCCCATTCCTTTATACTCTATTTTGAAAGTCAAAATATTCAGAAAATAAAATTGCTTGTGTACTAGACATGTATGTGCATTTTATAGTTCTTATACCTTAACAATGTAGTATATTTACTATTTAAGTAGCACTCATATTAGATGTTATAAGTAATCTAGAGGTGATTCTACAATGTGTAAGGGAAGGCATACTTTGGTTAAATATACTAAGCTACTTTATTGAGTAGACTTGGATATCCTCAGGTATTGGAATCTGCAGAGAGTCCCTGAGCCATGGATAGTGAGAGATTACTGTTTTCTTTCACATTCACTATTATATGGTATTTACTTTGTTCTGGTTTGTTCAGTTTATGAGATAGACTCTTACTCTTCATTTGAGACTGGTCTTTAACTCATTTTGGCTTGGTCTCAAACTCATGGCATTCTTCCTGGCTCTGCCTCTTGAATGCTGAGATTACAGGCATGTGTCGCATGCTATATAGATTATTTGGAATGCTTACCTTGGCTTTCTCTAACTTTTTGACCCTTATAGTGGTCTTACCCTCACTTACAACCCTTCTTCTTCTAGCAGAAGAACTTCTAACTTCAGAGCACCCACTTGAGCTTCTCTACGCCTGAGCATTTATCTGACCTCAAGAGCCTACTCAGTATGGAGTCATGTCAGGGTGGAAGTGCTAAGGAAATAACACTACCAGGAATCAGCCTTAACACCTGAACCCCTAAACCTAACCATAACCCTAACCTTAAACCTAACCCTAAGTCTAACCTTGACCACTGAATGTGTTAGATGTAACTGGATAAACCTTGTCTCTTCCCAGGCTTCCAGATTCTTCTCCAAGGATTAAATTGCCCATTGTGAGAACTTGCTTGGTTTATGTTTTGTTGATTATTTTTTTCCTGTTCTTCTTTTGCTAAAGTTGTCTTCCCTTATACCAGGGCTTTCTGAAACGATGTTAATATTTAGGTATGGCTTTAAAAATTTGCTTATTGGGAATCACTAATTTGATCTTCAGTGCATACCTTTTTCTCTATGTCTCTATGTGTTTTCTATTCTTGTAAGACACATATTACTGGATTTAGACCTTAACTTAAATATAGGATCTTATTCCAAAATACTAATCTTAATTTTATTTCTAAAGACTTTTATGACACATAAGGTCACAGTTTCAGGTTCTAGTAGACATAGCATTTGGGGGCCACTATTCACATCAATTCAGTGCATAAGAATATGCCAAATAGATTTTTATAGAGGTATTTAAACACACGTTATCAGGAGCCCAAAGATACTGCTGAAAATCAAGATCCAATGACGGGAGTGGCAGAGTTACAACGAAGGTTGATTTCAAAGCCCACCACGTGTTCTGTATGAAATTCTGTGTTACGACGTGGAAGGGATGGGTGCCTGAGAGCTGGACTAGGAACATCCGGGGGGATGCGTTTGAGAACCGTGAATCCTCAGATTCTGTTACGCTTTCTACCTGCCACAAATAGTGCCTTCCTCAGGCCATGTCACCCTTTTCTGCTCATGTGCAAAGACTATATTTGAGGCTCTAGAAGTAAGGCGTATGTTTTTAAAGATCTGATTGTAAGCTCCCTTTCCGCTTCTCACAGTGCTGTGTTTATTCTTTCTCATTACTGAAAGAAAATATATTACACCCACAAGTTGAAGGAGGAAATGTTTAGCTTGGCTCGCAGCTCTTAGAGGTTTCAGTCTGTCATCGACTGGCTCCAAGGGAGCTTGGTATCACAGAGGAGAAAGAGTGCATGGTGGAGCAGGTGAAGGGCAGCAGTAGCAAGCAGCAGAGCTGCCTTCCTTCTGACCTTTTACATTCCTTCCTGACCACAAGCCTAAAGGTTGGTGCCAGGACAATTCTCATCCAATGATTATGATCTTAACCCACATTGAAATACCTCTACTTAACCACTTCCCAAAGCCCCACTTATCAACACGTGAGACTTTCAGGGGACACCTAGATGGAACTCATAACATCTAGACTAACGGTTAGGCAAAGTCTTAGTGTTCCTACATTGAAAAATCACTGTTTCTCATTCAGGAAAATAGGGATTATTCATCAATGAAGCTTCATAATCCAATAAGTAGGTCAGTAACAACCTGAAAATAATGTCTGGGAATGGATTTTGACGCTGACGAAAGAAGGCATGTGGGACATATATCTAAATAAGAGTTGATTATTAGGAAGGAGACCTTTATCCATGCATGCCTCAGCTTTTCTTTCTTGCAAGCATACACAACAAAAATTGTACCATGCTTACAGGAGTTTTGTTTGTTTGCTTTTGTTTTGTATACAGGGTCTCACTAATTCACCATGCTGTCTAGCTCGTGTTTGAACTGTTGATCCTTTCACTTTAGCTTTCCAGTTTGTTGGGATTTAGAAGTGTGCCTCACCGTGCCTGCTTCATGAAGTTCTTTAAAGCCAGAAAAGGCTAAAGACCTTATATCCACAGACAAAGGCCTTTTGTGAGGTTCTGTGTCTGAATTCGTTTTGCTATTTGTTTCAGTGCCATTTGTTGAAAAGGCTGTTCTTTCTGTTGAACTGCCTTCCTCCCTTGGTTAAAGATGAGTTGACTGCATTTGCCCACGTCCAAATTTCTTTTGTACATCACTTGATACTGACCTAATAACACACTGTCTCCATTACTAGGTCATCACGATATGTTCACAAGTTAAGTAGCCTCCGTCCTATCTTTGAGTTTGTTCAGTTTTTATTTTGACTTGTGTAAATTGTTTTTTTTTTTTTTTTTACTTTTTAACTTTTATTGGTACAATTTACATGTAAACGATTATGTCCATCATGGGGAATTTGCATCTGCATACGATATGTCTTGATTCCTGTGTTTCTTTCCCAGCACACCCTACAACCCTTCCTTATTTGCCATGCTTACTTTTCACTTTTTCCTTCTTTTGTCATTTTTCATTCCTTTCTCTTCCTTTCCTCCTCCCTGCTGCTCTAGTTCCCCTTTCTTTTGAACCATTTATTCCTGTTTTACAATATTCGTTATGTACTTTTGTCCTTATATACACTTAGGTTTTCTCATATGAGAGAAACAACGTGATAATTACACGAGTGTCTTATTCATTTCAATGAAGAATATGGTCTAAAGGTGTGTCCATTTCCACAGAAGCATCTCATGTGTCCTTCTTTATGGCTGAGAAGCATGTCATCTTATAAAAAATCACATCTTTTTATCCATTCCTGAGTTGATGGGCATCTGGATCGCTTCCAAGACTTAGCTCTTACAAATTGTGCTGCTGTAAACACGTGTGCACATACAACACTGTGATACAATGTTCTTAATTGGTCTTGATAGATGTCCAGGAGCGAATAACTTGGAAAAATGAGAGAAATAGTTGATTTTTTTTTTTTTTTTTTTCAGGAATCTTCACAGCACTTGCCTCAGGCTCCTCTCCCACCATCACTGGGGAAAGGCTCTTTTTTCTCTATGGAACCTCCAGCATTTGTTTTTGGTTGACTTTTTGATAATAGCCATTGTTTTTGGTTACTCCAAAAATGATGATATCTTAGCATTGTTTTAATTTTCATATCTTGACTGCCCAATGATCTTGAATATTTTTTTTTTTCATGTGTATATTTGTTGCTTGTATTTCTTTCTCTGAGAAGTATGTATTCATCTCAGATGCCCATTTTTCAATTGGGTTCTCAAATTTAGAAGGCCATAATTTTTTACATGTTCTAGATATTTATTCTTTTGTCTCACATAGATATAGGCAAGAGTTATAGAACTCGATCTCCAATGACATGGTAAATAATACAAAGAAGCGACAACTGGGATTCACTCCATGAAAAACTTTTGCACATCAAAAAATTACTAATTGAATAAAAATACAGCCTACAGAGTGGGAAAATTTGCTTCTTCACATAAACTCTAAAATCAGTTTACTGACTACTACAGTCTAATTTTCTGGGATTTGTGTTTCAGATTGCATTGAATGAATAGATCAAATTGGGAATCTCTTAATAATATTTTAAATAATATTTGTATTCAGAAACATGCCATTTTGCTCTATTGATTGATTTCTTTCTGATGTCTTCTTTACGGTCTAATCAGCTGTTGTCTCATTGCTTTGCAGAGAGTCCTAGTGGTGAACCTATGGCATGGGTGTTACTTGTTTTTGTTTTGAGACAAAAGATGTTAATGTATGAGTTATTTTATTTTCTAAACTGAAATCACCATACTCAGGTTTAATTGCAGTGTAAATGGCACTTGGAGAGAAATAAGTGGGATTAGACTGAATTTTAGAAGCTTGTATCTAAAAGGTTTGACATTACCTGCATAGACTAGTAATTATGGTAAGGTCATCTTATCTACATTGAGGAATTTCTGGTTCTAATTCAGGAAGTTTTATAGATTTCCTCATAGGAATCTTCTTACATGTGTACTCATTTATTTCAGTTTGGAGATACTGATATAAATACTCAAATGTTTTTAATTCCAAATTTTGTTTATTCATTGCTAGAATGTAGTAAAACAATGGAATTTTATATATGAACTTTGTATCTTTTTGCATTGCTGTAATTATTATGTTCTCATCTCCTGGAACTTTGTTATTATTAATTGTTTGGAATTGTTTGCATACAAAGTCATGCCACTTGCAGTTATGTGTTTTTCATTTTAGTCTTATAATACTGTTCATAGCTTTTGCTACCTCATTACCAAATGTTGAAATAGACTTGCATACTTGGAATAAATCCTACTCGGTCATAGTATATAATTACTTTTATCTAGTTCTTTATTCTATTTACTGATACTTTTTATAGTTTTTAAATAAGTGTTTAATGCTGATATTTCATGCATTTTAATCTATATAGTCTAATCAGATTTTCTCATTGGAATTTCCACAAAGCTCTAGGAGACGTCAAATACAAAGCAAAACACTTTCACATTATTGAAGATAAGTTGCTCAGAAGGAGTCAGAGACTTTTCCAAAAGTCAAACAGTAGTAGAATTCAAGTTCTTACTGATTGTAGACTCACAGAATGACATAGCGTAATACATACCTTCATATTTTCTGTTTCTATTATGGTAAAGACTTAATAAGCAGAAAATAACTAAGCAAAGTTTATCTTTCCCTGTTATTTCTACCATTTATTGATGACCAATATTGTGGTATGGAACTCATGAGTACCACCAGTTATCTAAATAGTAGTTATCACATTTGTATGATAAAAGCGACTGCATTTGGGCTTTAAGTTACTTTCCATTTCTAAAGGCTGATAATCCACATTCAGTTCCAATATTAACCCATAAAATGATTCAGCAAGCAGAGTGCCTGCAAGTGCGAAGCAGCATTTGTCAGTCTTAGGATGAAGAGAATCTTGAAGTATTTGTATGTACCAGTGAGAGACAGACCTGAAGCTGAGCCCAGGATGAGGGGACAGCACACTCAGAGTAAATAAATATGGAGAAATATGAATAAATGAAACAATCACCCAACCAATAACAACAATGAAAATAGAAGAAGGCAACTGAGGTTTGGGTTATCACATAATACGGTGTAAATTTTGTGAACCTGATACATGATCCTAAATGAAGTTGTTTCCTTTCAAGTTTGAAGGAAAAAAAAAAAATAACTCCCAGCGTCAGGCAATGTACAGTGAAATTTTCTCTTCTAAGCTGCATCTGTCCTCCGATTTTACCATCAGTCTTTCTCATCTCCTGGAACATGTGCTCCTGAACTCACTCTTTTGAGTAAAGACAGACTGGTATGTAATCTCCTACCCCGAAGACACACTGTGCCCTAGGGCACTAGATGGAGCTCTGTGGAAACATTTCTAGGGGTACAGAAAGTACTGGAAAAAGAGGAGCTATGAGTTTGCAGGACTGCAGTCTTTGGGCTGGAACAGAGCAGTGTTCACTAGGAGGCAACTCATAGAATGCACCCATTGATGGATGCCCTATTTCTACACCATTGACTTTGAGGGATATATATATATATATATATATATATATATATATATATACATCAAAAGAGCTAGAGCCATAGGCACCTTCCCTAGGTTACCTCATGCGAGCTACATCTAGGACCATGAGCCTCAAATAGAGCCTAGGAGACAATGTCATCCTTTTCATATATAGTTGGCCAGCTTTGGGTCTCCCACTTCTCTGAGAACCAATGTCATCTTCTCTGAAGTGGTGAAGTCAATGCCTCCCTCCATCAC
>PVJA010005181.1:19190-60689 GCA_004027025.1 Myocastor coypus | reverse complement strand
TCTTATTTTATATGTAAGGTTAAGGAGTCACACATACAATAATTTTTCAATTTTCCATCCATGGAAGAGAGAATTTTATCAACTCTTCTAGGAAAACTCGCTAGACATGAAATAAAAGCTAACCAAAACAGAATAACAAGAGAAAACCGTAACGAATTTATTCAATCAGAGTTTTACATGACATGGGAAACTTCAGAACAAAGACCTAAGGACTGAGGAAAGATCTATTTTTATGCTTGGTTTTGATGAAGTGTGGACCACCATTAAAATGTGATTGAAAAAAATGTCATCATCCATCTAATCTAACTACACTGAGTTTCATGGTGGGCAGTGAAGATTTTTCTAGGTCTGTCTGGGTAGTATTCATTCCTGTTGGGTATATGGCAATATCTCTTCTGTGAGCAGTTTGCTGAGCCCTATGGTCATCCAGAGAGGCTGGATTTCTTCTCTACAGGTAGTTCTGATACAGAATGTTGAGAGAATGTGAGAGTCATATTTCAAGGATTTCTTGCTGGCTTTTGGGGGAGAATGATTCTAGTGTTTGGGATCTTCTTAGGGGAATATGGGAGCAAGAAAAGAAGAACAAGAGAAAGTCCGAAATAAATGTCTTGTGTGATTCTTTCTGTGATGTAAAGGGTTTAGTATGCTGAGGGACCTAGATACTATATTCTAATCCTTATGCACCCACATATCTACCGGGATAACTGAATTTTATTATTTCTAATTTGAATGTAATTTATTTTGTAAAAAAATACTAGTGATAAGGAATTGATGAACAAATGTTCTCCCAACACTTGTATTGCGGCGAACCTTGCATTTGTGAAAACAATCTCTAAAATATAGTCTTCCAAAGGTACAATAAAGGAAAGTTTGTCAAGCAAGGTTTGCTTGTAGTTATAGTTCGAATGTTGCATTCTGCCACTGGTCTTTTATTCTTAGCTGTTTTGCTTCCTCTGTTTCACTTTGAGAGTTAATCAAATCGTTTTAATATTCCATTTTAATTCCTCTACTGACTGTAGTGCTATTCCTATAGACTGGATGTTTGTTACTTACCCAAAATCTGTATGATAAATCACAGTGCTCGACTGTATTGGTATTAACAGATGACATCTTCAGTAGGTGATAAGGTCATGATGTTGGAGCTATTATTACTGGGATTGGTACCTTTGTTTAGAGAGTTTGCAGAGCTTTCTCTGTCCTTCTCTGTTGTGTAAGGACACTCTGAAATGATGACTATCTACGAACCAGAAAGGAGGATGCAGTAAAAACTGAATCTTCCACTGCCTTAACGTAGCATCTTCCAACCTTCAAAACTGTAAGAAACAGATGTTTATCATTTCAAGACACCCAGTATATAGCACTTTGTTATAGCAACACAGCTATGATAATTATAGTCCCTGGCATTGTTTTATAGTGGTTGCTTTAGGAAGGAGGATTATATGCATCACAAATCTATCATGTGATCCATAAGAGTTGATGTTGTAGTATTTCATATATATTATATAAAAGAATTGCAACATAGCTGAGTTTGCAAACTAGCTTGAGATCATGACCCACAGCCTCAGCTCCCTTTGTATGCCCTGGAATTTAGAAGATTTGATTATCAGTTGAAGTTTGCCCACAAACTCTCAGCATCTTCATTTTTACTTTACTTGCTGATGTGGTGATTTATTCTGTAGTGATTTAGCCATCTTCATTTCGTACATCCCTAGATCTTCTTTACTTCTTAGCACCTCTTGTTTTTCTCTAACAAGCAGAAGTGTACATGGACCATGCTCCCCCACACTGATGGGGGCAGCTTGCCCTCTGTACTGAAGGTAGCACAGTGTCTCTCTGGTGCCTCTGCTCTCTGCCATAACTGGCATGAGTGATCTGAGGATGCCATCTTAATTCTATTCTCACTCCAAAAAAGAAAAAAAAAAAAAAAAAGGACAAAAGTTGTTCTGTATCACTCAGGTCCTTCTGATAAGGATATTTATATAAAACAGATAATATTCATAATCCGCTTACTGATGAGCCAAAATGTGAAGGATGCAGTCATAAACTGATGTTTGGATTATAAGAAATGAGAAAAATATCAGACACCAAAAGTTACCTGAAATCTTTTGTGAGTGGAGAAGAAAAGTGTACAGTGAGTGTCAGGATTTCTCCCAAGGAACAAGACCGCCTTCCAACCCAACCTGCAAAATCCTTCATCTCTGCTGTTTTCTCTTACCTTGGGGAGCTAAGTTCTAAGAAAGAGACAGAGGAAAGTTCAGTGCTTTCCTTGGAAAACTGAATAGGGGAGAGTGTTATTTTTAACACCTCCTAAGCCTCTTTTAAACTAATCTTATATTTCTTCTGACTTTACACAGTGATATATTTTCCACTTGCCCCCTGATTTCTCTACTTCCTGCCCTCACAGAAAGCTTACATGGTTTTCATCTGGGTCTCTGTCTAGTGGTTTCTGGTGAATGAAAGAACAAAAATGGAGGAGAGAAAAAGAAGGAAGGAGGAATAGAGAAATAAAGCAAATGAAGGCTGGTGGACAGGCAGGAAGGGAGGAAGGAAGGAAGGAAAGGAGGGAGAGAGGAACGAACAAAGGAAGGAAAGAAAGAAACTACACTAATTTAAAACAGGCTTATTACGAGCTATGCACAGTTTTAGGGCCTTTCCTCCCGTTGCTCATTCTATTCTCATAGAGTTCTACAAAAAATTGATAGCAGTGCCCACACAGAGGTGAAAAGGCAGGGGTGGATTCTCCTGAAGATTTAAGTCTGCCACACGTCTCCGGAATGTTTATGTGTGATGGTGGCCTTCCGAGAAACAAGTATTAATGGTCTTTGAGTTGGAAGAGCCTGTGCTAAGCAACTTGTTCAAGGAGTAAAAATGCAAATGAGATGCGCTTTGCACCCTGTGGAATTTGCAGAAAACCAGTAGATCAGCTGCAAAGTTGACACAAATTGTAAGCCATGAGGCGAGTCCTGAGAAGCACATTGCTCCTATGCTGTTGGGAGGGACAGGGCATCCCGGAAGCTCCATGGGTCTTCATTTCCTTTTTCCCCCAAACTTGCAGTAAGGGTCCGGCTATCGCTGGTGAGGATTTTTTTTTTTTTTTTTTTGTCTTTTTGAGGCAGGGTCTTGCTATGCAGTTCAGGCTGGCCTTGAGCTCACTTTTGAAGCCCAGGCTGGTCTCGAATTCACATCGATCCTCCTGCCTCAGCCTCCCGAGTGCCGGGATTACAGGTGTGCGCCACCATGCCTGGCTTATGACCTTAGTTTTAACAATGTATTTATTTTCATTTCTTTTGGGTTGAGGATTTTTTTTTTGGGGGGGTGTTGGCAAGGTGAACCAAGTTATCTCTGTAAATTTTAAGCTACTTTTTGAACTCCAGCAAGAAACTCCCCACTCTTAAAAGTTGTGCAGGCAGCATATTCGCATGTCCCAAAGAAGATAGCTAACGTAGAAGCAGTGTGTCAAGTCCTGAGGCAGACAGAGGGGAGGCTGCTTCAGTAAGCAAAATCACAGCATGCAAGGTTTCATCAGCAGCGAGGTCATTTCCCCCTGCACATTGTCTATAGTATTCCAGAAAGCTTGGCAGCTTAGGGCAGATGGATTCACGCCACTTCTCAAACCCACTTTATTGTCTATTGTTTCCTGAATGTTGGATACGTGTGGTACAATGATCTCTGATAAGAAAGAATTTAAAGTCCAGTCAAGGAAAAAAATAATGGCAATATCGTATGTTTGCCCAGCGCTGTGTTGTGAGTTATTTTGCCCTATCTCAGCAAGATTTAATGGTACTCAAACAGCTGCGTGGAGCAATAAAGAAGGGAAAGGATGGTGGTGGGACCTTCTGGTGTCCTATGTTTTACAGTAGGATAGATTCCACCCTAGAATTTCAGATAATACATCCCATCAGATCACTGACCTCCAAGAAGGCTTAGGGAACCCCTAGGAAGAAAACTATACTATTTATTTTTTTCATAATTATGCAAGGTAATTTATTAGGTATAATTATAAAATCAATTAACCTGTACCACACTTTGCACCACATTCTGAGTGGATCGAATCCACCACAGTAAATGAAGATAGAAAACTATACTATTTATAATAGCCAATATTTATTGAGTGTTGACTCTATGCTAAGAAGTATGCTAATACCTACTCATCTTGACACAAACTCGGCAAATTTGCTACTAGTATTACACTATCCGTCAGAATGGAAGCTAAGGCACAATAGGTAGCTCACGTTCACACCACTCAGGCCTCTAACTTCAAATCTCATGTGTCTGCGGACTATGTTGTACTGATCTTGACTACCAGAGTTTGGAAATCACACTAAATACAAGAAGCATCAGATAGTTGTCCTATGATGTGGATTCGGAGGTCAAGAAGATTCAGATGTAGGAAAGGAAAAATGCATAGTTTGGGGGGCAGTCAGCCAGGAAATCATACAGGGCAGTAACCTGGTGCTAATGGTCTTATAGAAGTGAAAGTGAGCCGCATGGGACACCCTAAAGGGGAATGCGGGACTGCATTTCTAAGGAACCTAAAAGCTCCTTGAAAAATGGAGGCACCTGATCTTTCAGAGTCACAGGATTTCTCTATAATGTCTTGGTCAGATAGGAGTCTTCCTAGAGTAACTTCTCAGCAAGCCCTTCCTGCACTGTGTCCGTTGCCCTCTGTCAATCATCATTATGAGAAAGACAACTTTGAGAGAAAATTCATGGAGAAGAAAGACAAGGACATTAGCAGAGTGTCCATGTGCAGCAGATAGGACAACTAAGGTGTCCAAGACACAAGTGCTCTGAGAGGACAAAGCAAGGACGTAACAATATTGCGTGCGGTGCAGTAGGGGAATCTTCACCAAAGGACAATGTTTACTTATTCTTTTTATCTTTATTCAGCTATACTTAATTTAGAAAGATAGTCTACATATTAGGGTATACATTTTGATGAATTTAGTTATATGCATATATTCCTGCATGACACCACTACCGGTCATATCACTAACCATGTCCATTAGCACTTAAAATATTTTGGAGGATTTTGAAAAGGATGCTTGACATTAGATTCATCTCTTAACATGTTTAACACTGTACAAAAGCTAGGATTAGAGATATCATTCAACCCAGTTATTCCTCAACTGTATTTTTTAAAAAAATTGAGATTGGCCCACCACAGCGATCTATGTTTATAGTAGCGCCATTTGTCATACCTAACTGTTGGAAATTACCCAAATGCTCACCAATTGAGAAATCTTGTGAAAGTCCATCAGTCCCTTTTGAAAACAGTGCTCAGCTCCTATGTACCTAGTAGAGTTCTACCACCTCTCAATGTCATCAGTGTGAGCTTCTAACATTTGAACCTCAGAGCATAAGAGAAAATGGCTGTCCTGTCAGCATACTTCAGTTTCTTAATGCCAAGCTAATAATTCCCTTTGCAGTTCCAGTTGCTTCTATCTCTTAGCAGTGGCTGGTCACTGTGATGCATACTGTAAGGAACAATCACAGCCAGCCAAGTATGCTGTCTCTGTGCTTCCTCTTCAAAACCAATCCCATGAAAGTCTCTCTGCCTGAGCCTCTGGGGCTGAACGTTTTGGAGAACAATTGTTTCCCAGTCAGAGCCTATCCAAAGTTAAATAAATCTGTCTCTATCTCAGTTAACTTTCTTTTTTAAATCTATTTTGTTGCTGGGACAAATATCCAACAGCCCAAATTAAGAAAGGAAAGATTTATTTAGCTCACAGTGGGGATTTCAGCCGATACCCACCTGGCTCCAAGGCAGGGTGATACATCGCAGAGGGCAGCCATTTGTGGAAGCTGAAGAGGACAAATCAAAGAGTCAGAAGTGAGGAGCCTTGGTGGCTGCTGCTAGCTAACCTTGCTCCCTTCCTTACTCCGTATGCAGATTATCCACCCTGTGGGTGGTGTAACACTCACATTCATTATCCCAGCATTGGATCAGGACCTATCACAAACCCCAGCAGCTGCCACAGTGATTATATGAGGCGTTAGGGGGCAACTAGACACAAGCTCCAATGGCCTCCAAATTCTATGTGTCTTTTCAATGTTTCTGTTGGTTGCTGCAATATACTATCCAAACCACAGAAAGTACGTATTCCACTTCTTAATCAGTAGATATTTTGCTCATAGAGGCTAATATTTTGTTATGGCTCTGTCCTCGAACACTTCTCGACGATTTGAGCCCCAATCATGTCGAACAACACCAATGTATAACCAATGGAATGATGAGATTAGTGAAACTCATTGCATGATTCAAGTGAAAATATGACTGTAGATTCATATAAACATCTTTAACTACTAATCCCTTTGATATGAATTTCTCTGCAAACATAGCAATGAAATTAATTTTTGCACCAAAGACATTACTGGTAGGGGCAGAGTGATTTTATTTCTATAAATTCTATATTAGAAGGAAGGTACTGAAGTGACTTGCTAATTTTCACATAGATAAAGTTTTATTAGAACACATCCACAGCCATCTGTGTAAGTGATTCCACCTAGTATGACAGATCTGAATAACTATGCAAAAGCCATACAGCCTAAGAAGCTCAACATACTCATTTTCTGGTCCTTTCTGTAGAAGGCTTGCTGAAATGTTTGGGACTCAAGTGGAAAAAATTTTCAGATTTCTTTTTTTAAATATGAGTTCAATATCCAAGGATAAGATCCTGAACAGGGGATATTGCAGGCACAACTTTGAACATAGGCTCTGTCACTCTGTAGCTCATGATATCATGAAAATTATGCTGCAGCTTTTTCTCTTTTGTAAAAGGAGGATCACGCCTTCCTTACATTGCTGTCAGAACATGGCAGATGTGATATATAGTATCCCTGGTCTAATGGTTGGTATATGGCGCCAACTCAGTCCTGAGTAGTGAAAGGTCAACCATATCAGGTTTCACACCCCAGGTGGGCCACTTATCAGCTCCCTGGCCTTAGGGAAGCTATTTCTCTCCCAAATTGTTCAGTCCACTCCTGATATAAATTGAAGAGAATGTGATATTCTATTAAGAGTTTGGAGCCTGAGAGTGACACATTTACAAAAGGGATAACAGAGTGTCAGGCTTCTATGGGAATGCTCTACAACAGGCAGCTGGCATTTTCTGTCACCTCTCAATCCATTTCCACTCTACCGTGTAGGAACGACCACACCACTCGTGGGCCGGTGTTGCCTGACCATCTTATGATAGCAAAAGAACAAGTAAAGTGAACAGAACCCTTTATGCCTGCTTCTTTCTAGTCTTTAAGGCGTTATTTCATTTCTTCACACGTACATCTCAATATCTCTGCTGTTGTGTGCAACACTCAGCATGGGTCTTAGCAAATAGTGACCCTGAAAAAAATGCTTTGATATTTTTGGGGTTATATAAGAAGAACATATTGAATTTTGAAACATGGATATATTACTTTCTTCTGACAAATTCTATTACTATTACAGTGCTTGCTATGTGTTATTCTAAGAGCCACACGATACCAATTGAGCCATTACAATCACCGTGTGCAGTAAATATACCTTGTAGATTTATTGTGCAGTTGAGCAAATTGAGGTATGAGGAGGTGTTGTATCGTAGTAAAATTCATATCCTTGGCAAGAAATATACCTGAAATTAAAACTCAAACAGGTGGGCTCAAAATATATACAGTTAAACGCATTGTTATATTTTCTCTTTATTTCATCCTTTTCTGTTTTTCTTTCCAATTAAAATGTATTTGTTTTATTTTAATTTTTTAAGGAATGCAATTTTGTTATTGTATTGTATATTGTTATTTTAAAGTAGTTGGCCAGATTACCAGAAATAAGCATGTAAAATTAGTACAATTTCTTTCAAGAAGAAGAAAAAAGGCATTAACTGTTTCTTTCAGTAGACCAATAGAAATCACCAGTACAATTATCCAAGATATCCTGTGCATTTGAGTATATGTTTCTTCCCTTCCTTGCTTCTTTCCTTTGTCGGTTCCCTCATCTCAGTATTTTCTTCCCGTTGAACAGTTTCTTTCCACAGTATCCACTACACCTTTTACTCTTTCAGGTTCTTATACTAGGGAGGCAATACAATGCTTACACGTGTGGGTCTGATTTATTTGACTTGAGTGTGACTCTAGTTGCATCAGTTCACCTACAAATATCTCAAATTTATGGTTTTTTTTTGTAGCTAACAATACTCAACCATATAAAAATACCACATCTTCTATCCATTCCTCAGTTGATGTGCATTTGGGTTGCTTCCAAGATTTAGCTATGATAAATTGTGCGGCCATAAACAAGGGTGCACACACACATTCCTGTGACATTTCCTCCTATAATAGAAATGGTGCTGAATTCACAGAATGACGGAGAAAACTGATCCTTCCAAGTGCCGCTGAAGACGAAGCCCACAAACCCTTCCGTTACTTTGCGGACATGTAAATTTCAAAATATATCTACTTTGAATCACCTTGTTGACAACACCTTCTAAAATAAAGTACAACTCTTCCTACCTTATCACTCAACAATTTAATGCTTGGTGTAGATCCAAGAGAACGAAATACAATCATTGATGAAAAGATGTGAAGGAAAATGTTTCTATTCGTTTTAAAAGTAGTAGTTTTTACATGTAAACAATCTGAACAAATAGCTAACAGGATAAACTGTAATACATACTAGACATCAATATAAATAAAGTGTTGTTAGTCACAATAATAACATAGATCCTTTACCCAGAAACAAAACTGGACATAGTGAGGCAGATATAAAGAGCACATTCTATATAATTTCATTCATATACATTCCAGGATCAGGCAACATTAATATAAATTACACTGATATTTTATTAAAAGAATAAATGTTGACAGAAGTCAAATTGTGGTTACCTAGGTATAGAATTATGTGGTAAAGTGGAAAATATGACAACATGTGCATCCTGGAGAGAGATTCAGTCCAGAAATGGTTTGCTTAAACTATAAAGAGACTACACACTGCTAGGCATACATCAAATTTCAATATGGTGTGCTCCTTTACATTAGCATATGTATCTTATGTTTCAACAAATAAACACAGAAATTAGCCAGTGACTGCATCCTAAAACTGAATATAATCTCTCTGTCTCTCTGTCTCCCTTTCCATTTCTCATTTGTTTCTCAGGAAAACTGTTTCTATTTCCCAGAAGACTCAAGGTTGTGTTATATTTAGAGCTTCATATACATGAAATAGTTGGCTACTTCTCCAGCAGAGGGGAAAACTGGCCTTGAATTCTCAAACAGAATATCAAAAGGCCAGGAGCAGATTTCTTCCCCTGAAACAGTTACATGAGTAGAATTCTCCCATTGCTACTGCACAGTCAGGCAGTTCTTGTTGGCCCAAGGGCAGTGGGATTGTGAAAAGCGTCCAAGAATGGAATCAGTATTTCATGATCTGCCCCAAGCCACGTTATCCTGCACTAAATCAATAAAAATCATCTGCAGATTTTTGGACTTACTTTAATAAAGTAGCATTTCTATGAACCTCCTAGACAGACGCGGAACAGCTTGTCATTCTGTTTAGGAACATCTTGCAAATAACAATTCCTATTGTGTGGAGTTACTCTGGCTGATGAGTAAAAGGCTTCACAGCTTGACAGAATGCATGTAACTACAGATTAACTCGATCCTTGCAAGGACCTTGAGATGTGTTTTCTCATGAGGAAAATTCAGATCGTACGGAAACTAAGGGCAAATAACTGTTGAGGTTTCCTGGTTTGTATCAGTTGATCGGGGAGAGTTGAATTTTTATCTGGTGACTTAAACATTGCACACCTCTTGTTGCTGCACTGTGCAAGATGTTTAAAATTTTGACTTTAGTAAAGCCACACTGGTAATGGCACTTCACATTCAGGAAGTATGTACTGAACCCTTATTATGCATCTTGCAATGCATATGAAAGCTGCATTTATAGATGAGGAAGGAAGATGGCTACACCCGCACAATGCTGGGGTACTATTCTGACAAAGCCAGAATTTGCATCAAGACGTTCTGACCTTGGAAAAATAAGTTTACACTGAATTGTAGTTGTTTCTTTAATATGAAAAAAAACAAAACAAAACAATAACGTCCATGGTCTATTTATGCATTTTCTTCTAACTATGAATGTGACCTTGGAAAGATAACTTCACTGCTTTAACTTTAGTCGCTTGATCTGGAGTATTCAGTTACACTAAGATATCTCTCAACAATATTGTGGTTTTGTACCTACCATATTTAGCTCCACAATGTGTCCCGTCTTATTTCCTGCCACAGCACAATGATAACCACATTAAAACCAAAGACAGTTTTATTTGAACTAGAAATATGTTGGGAAATTATAATTCAAACCACTTGATCTATTCTTTCCCCTAATAAGATTATTTAAAAGTACCCACTCCGACAGAGCATGGCTTGGGATGAAAGGCTCGAGCACTGTAACCAAGTCCAGACTTCAAATTCATTATCACAGAAATGAGCAATATTATGGATGACAAATGGCTTAAGAATGTTTAAATATAGAAGATATAAGTGTTTTTGAAGAATTTAGTAAGTGTGCACTCTAATGGAATGAGTAGAGCTTTCCCTTATATATAACATAGAGGTGCAGAGTTTTGAGCTTATATTGTCTTCTAGTTTCATGGGGCAGTTTTCTTAAGAGCTTCGTGTGCCAGATCATGGCCACAGAGTTATATAGGTGACAGACATGGGTCAAGTAGATCAGTGTCTTTGAATCTGTCCACATATGGGCCTACTTTGTGTTCTCTAGAGCCTTATGTATCCCTGAACTTCAATTTTAGAATAAAAGTACAGGATTCCAGACTACTAAACAATAATCTCAGATCCTTCAGGCTGGCCAAATAGCTCAGTGGTTTAAAGCACCTGAAAGCAGGCACAGGGGCTGAGGTAAAATCCCTGGGCCTGCCCTGCCAGTCCCACCCCTGAGGTGCACTGAGACAGCAATTGAGAATGGGCACGATGGGTGCACCTATAATCCTAGCACTTGGGAGGCTGTAAGCAGGTGGGTCACTATGAGTCTGATCTGGTAATGAGACCCCAAACACCCTGTAGACCTTTTCCTAAAATACACAAAACAAAGAAAGAAAGAAAGAAAAGAAAAGAAAAGAAAGAAAGAAAGAAAGAAAGAACTTTCCCCCCAAAACAAAAACAAACTAAGAAACAAAATAACCCTAATAATCTTAAGTTCTTGCTATTTGATAAAGGCAGAAATGTTACCTTTGTACATTTAGTTCAATTTGCTCATTTAGCTTAATGTTATACATTATGTAAAAATTGATCTGTTACTATTTTAATTCAGTTCAACAAGTACTGTGCATAAGCATCAATGATAGATTTAGGGATTAATGTTTGTAAATACTGAACTTTTAATAAAATGAGGTAAATGTATTAACAGAGTTATGCCTATATGTCGTAAATATTGTAAGAATAAATAAAACAAGAGTTCTTGAGAATTATGGAAGACTGTCTGGGAGAATTGATTCGTGAGACAAAATTTTTAAATACATGGGAGGGCTACCCAGATTGCTCAGAGGACTAAAACGCATGCTTACAAAGGCTCAGCGACCTGGGATCAGTCACCCGTGTGCTGTGCTGGTCCTGCTCCCACCCCAGGGTGCACTGAGATGATGACTGAGACTGGATGTGGTGGCGTGTGTCTGTAATCCCAGTGCTTGGCAGGCTGAAAACAGGAGAATCACTATGAGTCCAATCTATGTAGTGAGATCCTGGAGATCTTGTGCTTTTAAATACATAAAAAATGTAAGCAATTGTTATTCAAAGAAAAGTTTGAAAAATAGACTCCTGAATTATCGTGCCTGTGCTATTTTTCTCTTTGCTGAGACAAAATACTTCACACCCACCTTAAAGAAAGAGAGGTTTATTTAGCTACACTTAATGCGTATTTCAATTTGTCATTGGCTGGCTCCAAGACAGGGAGCTATGTCAGAGAGGCAATGCGGAAGAAAAACTGATTGTGGTCGGCAGAAAGCAGGGTGACAGAAAAGCAGTGAAGCAGGAAGGGGCAACTGCTGGACTACCCATCTTCAGGGTGGGTAACACTCACATCCCGTGTGGGACAGCCTTAGTCCTGTGAATCATGATGAATCAACCCTGATATTACATCTTTAGAGGTAGCATCATACACTAGATTCAGGCAGCTCTAAAAATTCCCACCTATGACTACATGAACTTCGGGGTTACATCTGCACACAAGTTATGGCATAGAACACAGGGAAATTTTGTATAACCTAGAGAATTGAAGAGCCTGACTTAAGTGATGGAAATTAAGTACCTAACAGTGATTTGGCTGCTTTTCCAGACACTATGCATCTTCACTTTTGGGAAAGTCAAGATCCTAGCATTGTTCAGTGCAGTTCTTTGAAACCTTGGACCATTTCTTCACTCTAGATACTTTTTTCCCAAAGATTTTATAGCCCTATGAATTTGTGGCCTCATGCACAAATTCTAAGGGAATCATCACAAGAAAGTGAACAAAACAAAAGTAATATGAAGACCAAGTGTTAATGATTTATCTCATATAATTTTGTTTTTCTGTTGAAGAAAGACCACAAGACATTCGTAGCCTCACCACTAAGAGTCAGTGGATATGGACTTAATTTTGAAGAAAGCAGATTTCTGCAGTGGACAGTTCCCAGAAAGAGACTCATTGGGAGCCATTCTTTATTTTTCTCTCTTGTCTATTTGCTCTGGCTAATATTTCCCAGACTGTATAGAGTAGAAGCGGAAACAGGAGAATCATCATCTTGCTCCTGATGTTAAAGCGAAGGCTCTCAATTTTTGACCGTTAAGTATGATGTTAGCTGCTGTTTTCTCATAGATGGCTTTCATCAGGTTGATATACAGACCATCTCTTCTGATTTTCTGTAGGTTTTTTTTTTTTTACCATAAATGAGTGTTGGGCTTTGTCAAAAGCTTTCCATGTGTCTTTCGAGATGATCATGTGGTTTTTGTTCTTGGATTTTTTCACATGGCATCTACATTTATAGATTTGCATATGGCAAATCATCTCAGTATAGATTTTTTTTAATTACACTTTCAATTTCATTTCCCTTTATTTGGTTATTCAGAGTTTGTGCATCTTCTTGCCTTGGCATTGCCTTTGCGTTTCAAATGTATTGATGAAATTGTCTGTTTCCTCTTTAGTTTCCATCCTGTGAGAATAAAGATTTTAGAAGTAGGTATTGATGAACTTCTGAGCTTCCATAGGGTCTGAAGTGATTTTGCCCTTTCCATTCTTTATTTCATGAAGTTCAGGTGTTTCTTTTTTTCTCCCTTTTTGATTAGTTTGGCTGGGGGTTTAATCAATCTTATTTACTACTTCCAAGAATCAACTTGTTGATGCATGGATTCTTTGCATAATTTTGTTCATTTGCGTTGCAATAATGGCTTTTCTAAACTTTATCATTTCTTGCCTTCTTGGGCTTTGGGCTTCATTTGCTCATTTTCTAGGAGCTTGAAGTACAGCATAAGATCACATATCTGGCCTTGTTCTGTTTCTCCAATGTGCAAATTTATTGCTGTAAGTTTTCCTCTCAAGACAGCTTTCTTTGTATCACACAGTTTTCAGTAACATTTCTGTACTTTGGTTGTTTTATAAATATTTTTTTTAAATTTAAAATTTAATTTCACCTGTGACTCACTGGTTGTTTAGGAGGTTATTTAATTAACATCTGTTTATGTTGTTTTTGTAGTTTCTGTTGTAAATAATTTCCAGTTTCACTGCACTGCAGTCATAGTATGCAAGGGATAATTTTAGTTTCTCTGTGTTTAATCAATAATGCGGTGTGTTAGTATATGGTCTGTTTTGGAGAACATTGTATGTGCAGCTGAGAAGAATGTGTGGGTGGAACACTCTGTAAAACTCTACCAAGTCATTTTCTTCAATAGTTCGACTTAATTCTATTATTATTATTATTATTATTATTATTATTATTATTATTATTATTATTTTATATATTTAGGACTGGATACAGGGACTAGACGTGGCGCAGACGCATAGTGGTTCTCCCGTCTTCAGCTTCCGAAACTGCTGGGATTACAGGCGCTCACCATCACATGCAATCCCAGCAGCCATCTCAGTATGCCCTGGGAGTGGGGCCAGCATGGCATGCTGGGAATCTAGCCCAGGCTTCTGTGCTCTGCCAAAGCAGGTGGTTTAGTCCTCTCAAATATCATGCCAGCCTGGTTTAATTCTATTATATCTTTGTTGATTTTTACCTAATTAATCTATTTCTTTGTGACAGTGCTGTGTGAAAATCCCCTATTCCAGTTGTTTTATTACTCTTTTAATTTTTCATGTTTTCATATATGTAGGGTACATACATGTTTACAATTATTATCTATTTCTCTTGAAGTTTTCCCTTCCCAAATATGTAGTGACCTTGTTTATCTGTTGCTCTCTGTTGCCCTGGTTGGTCGGTTGCCTCTGTCACCATGTTTTTGCTCTTCTACTACCATGAACTGTTGCTCTCTACCATGTGCCAATCTGCCTTGGAACCTGCCGAATATGGACTGAAACCTCCAGTAACTGTGAGATAAATAGACCTTTCCCTCCTTCATTTTGGGTGTCACGTATTTGTCTGAGCATAGAGAAGAGTAACTGAGACAGTCAGTAAGATTTCTGCTACAGGGGGAAGGAAGATAGGACTCTCCAAGCCTCTTACTACTAGTGTGGGCTCCTGGCCAATACTGAACAAAGTTTCAGTGTGGGTATTAGATGTGGGCTGCATTCACTGTTATCCTATGGGCTGCATGGATCCTCCTAAGGTTTCCATAGGTTGGACCACCATCAGGACAAATTCTATGCCTGTGTATTAAAGTCCAAGGGTAGCAGCTTAGCAAAGTTCCATTGGCTTCCCAGAGTCCCTCAATGTTCTTAGAAGGTTGGAGCAGGTGCCAAGAAATCTCTATGACTGATTTTGCTGGTCCTTCTAATCACAGCTTGCCAGAGTGCCATGGGTAGCCCAGAGTCATTCTAAATTCTTAAAAGGTTGGACATGCAACAGCACATGATCCCTGCCTGTACGCTATGGATCAAGAGATGCAGCTCAACCGAGTCCTGAAGACCACCCAGAGCCCTCCAAAGTTCCTGAACTCCACATCCTCTAATTTAGTCTCAACAGTCCTTGAATTCAGTATTCTCAATGTTACAATTAAGAATATTAATTTCAGATTATTTTTGTGATATAAATGTACAGGGTTGTCCAAAATGAACTTTTGGACTTCTCCGTCTGACCTCAAAGTCATGTAAGAGTTTAATCCTACTGTAGTAAATTGTTTCTAAAATCTCCAAATTAAAATACACTACTAAAGGGGAAAATAAATACATTTGGGGGACTATAATTTCCTAGAAATCTCAGAAGGGATAAGATATTTAATTATAGACCCGATTCCTCCAATATCTAAACACTTGGGAAATGAGTTTCCTGAAGAGCTGCTTTGGTTCTCTATAATCTATTACAGGTGTCTCGCTTCACTAGACTACTAGCTAGCTTTTCAACAAAACAACAAAACACTATGCCTCCAAAGATGAACTAAATACTTGGGTAAATTACAGAGAATAACTAGGAATGCCATTATGAATGATTAATGTAATTAAAAATAACATCTCTTGTTGAATTTGGCTGAAGGCTTTAATGTGATCAAGAAGCAGGGTGTCTTAGTTACTCTTCTGTTGTTGCTGGGAGCAACACCCGACACTCAGAATCAGGGAAGGAAAAGTTTATTTAGCTCACAGTTACTGGAGGCTTAGTCCATATTCACCTGGCTCCAAGGTGGAGATGCACATGGTAGAAAACAGCCTTTCATGGGGCTGTAAGACCAAAAGCGCTGATAGAGAGCTAGCAGCAGCTGAAGCAGCTAACTTCTTTTCCTACCTTACAATGAAATGCAAATCACCTGCCCCAGCGGAGAGGCAGCACCCATTTCCTCAATAATCAATTATAAATTCCAGCAGCTGCCCTATGACTGCATGAATTTTTGGGAGGACACGTATACACAAAGCATAACACATGGGAAATAGAAATAAGTACTAGGGAATTCCTCTTACTCATGAAATGCTGATTTAAAACAAAACTGAGAGATTACATGGAAACTCATAGAAATGAATAATTGTGGACCAATGATGTGCAAGAGCTAGAACACACGGGGAATAAGCAGTGAAAATTCTGTGTTTCACTTCCTGTGATACGACTCTCTAGTTCCTTGTGAACTTCAGCTCATAAGAGGAGCCATTGCATTTCGGTTCTAAAGCAGAGAAAGAATACTTATGTTACTGAACCGCACATGGTATCTTTTAGTATATGAGAATGAGGTGAATGCAGTCTTTAACCCTTGTATTGTTCAGTGAGGGACGATTCTCATTACAGAAGCCAATGATATTTGGTGTAAATACAATTATTCATGCTTTATTGTCTGTGGTGGACTGACAATAGTAGGTCAGCCTGTAACACTGAGATGAAGTTATTCACTGCGGCACTGGATATGAATTGCAGCAAATGAAAAGAAGAACTAGAAAGGAAGAGGTGCTACGAGTGGAGTGTTGCAGGCTTTTGGTTCTCCCGAGAAGCTTGTCACGCTGGCTTTCCTGTTGAACTCAGCTGTTATCATCACTGAAGGAGCTAGGAACCTTGTTGTTGAGAATGCTTATGGTTTAATGTAGGTGGCTCTGGTTCTTAACTTGAAATTCACTTCCTGGATGCAGAGGGCAAGATGGTGTACTGTTCTGGAGAAATTTTTCATGCTGGCTTCCTTGAAATACACTCAACTGTTTTCATCACCACGGATCTAAGGAACTTGTGGTTTCTAAGGATGGCCGTTATGATTTGTTTCTAGGTATCCTCCTGAAACCTCATATACTCATGGGGAAGGTTTCTAGAGTTTGTGATTAAATCATGATCCACTTGATTATGAGTGATTCAAGATTGGGATTACGGTTCTGAGTACTGCTGGGAGTGTGGGTGTGAGGGCTGCACCCACCCTGAAGGGGATAGCCTGAATGTAACATAAGAGAGACAGAGAGATGGACTTGCTCTCTGAGGTTATTGTTGCTGCTGCTCATCCCCTTTGCTGCTTTGTAGCCTTCCACTGCCATGAGCTGTTGCCCTCCGTCACATGCCCGTCTGCCTTGGAGACAACTGGGTATAGACTGAAACCGCCAGCAATTGTGAGCTAAATAAACCTTTCTTTCTTTTATTTTGAGTGTCTGGTATTTTATCCAGCAATGAGAGAAGGGAAACTAGGAGATTTTGACACCACAGGAATAGAGACTTTGATGTAATGAAGCCTGATCAAGTGGATTACATATTTTTGGGAATGGCTTATGGGCAGACACAGGAAAGGTTCAGAGATGTTACCTACTTGTAAAGAGATAAAGCAGCTTTGGCTGTTCCGTTTGGGAGAGCAAAGAAAACCAAAAGGATGATAGAAATCCTGGAAAGACCGGGCAGGAGGGGTTTCTTTCAGGAAAAAGGACGGACGCCATTGGTTCTTGAACCCCAGGATGATCTATGTTTTGTCTTGTCAGAATCATTGTCTGCATTTTGCTCATGTCCAGAGACTTTGCCTAAAACTGAGGTTAAGCATGGTAGACTAATTGATCTTTCAAAAGAATTTTCAAAACAGCCAAATATTTAGGGAATGGCATGGCTTTTGTTAGGGGCTTTAAGCCAGATTTATGTTGAAAATCAAGAGCAAAGAGTCCTGAAGGATGGTGTAAAACATAGTGTTTGGCTGGAAAAGAAGGTGCAATAAAACTGTGAAATGCAAAGATGGAGCTGAGAAGATCTCCTTGCCAGAGGGAACAAGAGAATGGAAAGGATGGCCTGGGGGTATCACTGAGGGCGGGAGTTCTCCACACTTGGAAGGCTCAGAATTGCAAGGGAGAGGAAAAAACTGCTGAGCCCCATGTTTCAGAATGGCAGAGGCAGCCACACAATGTTCCAGAATGGTACTGGCATAGAGAATTTATTCCATACCTGCTGATAATGTTTGTCTTAGCACATGTCATGGCACATGATGTTTAAATTTATTAATATTATTGGGATCCTGTCCATAGCATAAATTTATTCCCTCCCTTCCCCTCCTCTCCCCTCCCCTTCTCTTCCCTTTCCTTCCGTTCCCTTCCCTTCCCTTCCCTTCCCTCCCAAGGCCTCTCTCCCTATTGTAGGACATCTGTCCCATGGTACCTTTTCATCTTTTTTTCCTTTTCTTACTGAAATGAAGGAGACGATACTGTATCCAAGCTACTGTGGTTTATTTTACTCGTCGCTCTGTTTTCCATGAGCATCTCCATACAAAAGCCTCAAATTTGTCATTATTCATAGCCAAATCGTGTTCCATTATGTATAGATAGCAGTTTTCCCAGTCAGTTGTTGATGGTTATGTGGCCACTTCCAAAATTTAGGTACAAATTATGCTGTTGTAAATGTTGATAAGCAAGTGACCCAATAATAACTTAAGCTCTTCAGGGAAGATATCTAGCAGGGAGATGACTGGGCCATACAAAATTAGATTTTTGTTTAGTTGACTTCCTCTTTGAGAAAGTGAGGTCTTAAAATTTCCTACTATGATTCTGTTAATGTGTACTTGATCATTTAACTTCAGCAGGATTTCTTTTACAAAGGTAGATGCTTCAGTGTTTAGGGCAGGTATGCTTATCAGTGTTATTCCTTCTTGTTGGATTGTTCCTTTAACTAGTGTGAATGGCCTTTATTGTCTGCACTCCATTTTATCTTGAAGTTTATCATGTCTGATACTAGAATTGCCAACCCTGCTTGCTTTCAGGGTTATGGCACATGAAATGTTTTTCTTTTTATATGTTTAGTGTAGGGTCTACGGCAGTGGTTCTCAACCTTTCTAATGCCCTGACCCCACAATACGTTTCCTCATGTTGCAGTAACCCCAAAACCAAAAAATAATTTTGGTGGCTACTTCAAATTACAAATTCCAATAAATAACATTTCACCATGACATAGCATGGGTTTAAATATGTATTCTCTGCTGGCTTTAGGTGACCCCTGGGTTTTGGTCGTTCGACCCCCGCCGGGGTCGCAACCCACAGGTTGAGAACTGCTGGCTGACAGGGTCTCACTACACAGATCAGATTCATAGTCATCCTCCTGTTTTCAGCTTCCAAGAGATTGTACTCCAGGTGCATGCCCAGTCTATGATTTTTTGTTTTTTTACTTTATGGTTTGTTTGCTTTTGTTTTTTGTGGAACAAGGGATTGAACTCAGGCCATTGTGCTTGCAAAGCAAGCACTTATTCTGCTGAGCTGTCTCCCTAGCCCCTTCTCTAAATTTCTTTTGCAGTACTGGGGATTGAACTCAGGACCTTGCACTTGCCAGGTAAGGGCTTATTCTACTGTGCTACCTTCCCAACCCCTATTTTTCATTATTTAATTTTAATTCTGTGAGTGACATTTTGGGCTACTTGGGCTTCTCCAAGGATACAGCTTGGATTAACGTATCCTCTGAGTTCATCTTTTTTCATGGAAATGACTTATTTTCCCTCCCTATTTTGAAGGATGGCTTTGCTGGAGAAATCAATCTGGGTGGGAAAACATTTGATTTTAAAGTTTGAAATGCTCCACTCCAAGCTCTCTGGCTTTGAGGGTTTGTGCTGAGAAGTCTCTGTGGTTCCAATCAATTACCTTTCAAATATGACTTTTTTATTTTCTCTGGTTGCCTTTAAAATTCTCTTTTGCTTGTATATATTTGAAAATTTAATGAGATGCATTGGTGTACTTCTCTTCATCATAATTGTTTGGTGTTCTAGGAACATTGCATATTTATATTTTGAAATCCTTCCTTTGATTTGGGAAATTTTCATTAATAGTACCTGTAAGAATGTTGCTGAGTCCATCTGTGCAGGTGTCTAGCTTTTCTGTAACTCTGATTGGCCTTACAGTCCTTCCAGGGAGCTATCCAGTAGCTGCTGACCAGTCTTCTCCTGTTCTCTTGTTTTCTTTTTGGCTTCTTTGCACTCTTTCTTTGTAATTCATTATTTTAACCTCAATATCAGACACTGTCTTCTCTTTACACTGGTCGTTTTTGGAATGTATGTTTTCTATGCTTTGTTTTTATTATTATTTCAGATGTTACCATCTGACAGTCTTCAGAAGATTCCACACCTTTGTTGAATCTGTTGCTCAAGTTTGAATTGTCTTGGTTAACTCATCTGTTTCTCTAAAATACATTGTGGATGTATAATTATCATGGTGTAAACCCTTGGTTATTTTCTCTGTGAACTCATCTATTTTGTCCACTCCTTCTAAGAGCTTTTCATAGATTTCATGATTATCTGATATCTGTTTTCATCTCACTTTGTGGCTCCTTGCTCTTCCTTGGGGATGGGTGGAAGGGATTCAGAGATCATATCTCTAAATCTGTCTACCTATCTGTGTATTCTGTGACCACCCCCCTCTGTTTTCTACTCCATTATTTTTTTTGCAAGAGGTTACTGTTTAGAATTAGAGAAGTGAGGCAAATATGTGGAGCTTTTCAATAAGATGTTGCTTCTCTGAGAGTAATTTTCAGATTCCCATGTCCAGTATTTGCGACATATGTTGTTTGCTTAGAGTGAGTTTGTCTGGGTCCTTTTGCTGTACTACAAGAATTGCTTCACTGTATAACAATGTCAGGATTTTCAATCTTATAGCATTTCTATATGACCACCCTTGTTTTTACTCTTTTCCAAGTTTGTCTATTCTTTCAGTGACGAAGAGAACCTAAACAACTATTAAATCAGAGCCAATGAAGGCACCATTCTACGTGTGGAACAATTGTATATATACATGAAACCATGAAATTAGGTAACTTTATTGCTGTATAATTTGGGAAACATGGCATAAAAATCTTAAACTAGCAAATTGTCCACCAAGAACCCCATCAGAAATTCCAGTGAGCCATTGCATGTGATTCCCAAGTGACTTCTTCACCAAAGAGTTTATGTGATCACAAACCCCAGTTATTGCTATGGTCACTCTGCTGCAAAACCAGGGTTAATTCAGGCTCAGGGCTTCTTGCTGCTTGATGGCAGAGATTCTTGCTGAGTTTGATGAAATCTATGATCTTGGGTTAAGAACACTTGCTCTCCTTTTCCTTGGGCGTAATGGCAGTTTCAGCAAGTAAGTTCACTGGCCTCAGTTGGCCTCCGAGTCAGGATTAGTCCTATGGAATCAGTTCATTTACAGTATTAGCAAGCAGTTTCAGTCAAATCTATCAGGGCTAGTGGAGAAATTACATGTCATCGGGCCTTACTTTGAGTCTTTCTTTATTTATTTTTTCTAGAGAAGAAATCAATAGCTGTAGTGTAAACCCTTAACAAGCCAAGCCTTATCACATTTAATGTGCACCAAATTTACTGGTTCTGTTTTCTGTACTGGGGAAAAATAAAACAAACAAAACAAACCCATAACATTCAACAGTAGTCTTATAGAGTCAACCATCTGAAGCCCATGGGTTTATGTAAAGCCAAAGGAGAAAGAAGAAAAGGAGAAGAAGAAAACTAGAAACAAAAAACAAAGGTTTTTTTGTGGCTTTTTGAGACAGGGTTTCACTATGCAGTTCAGGCTGGCCTTGAGCTCATTTTGTAGCTGAGGTTGTTGTTGAACTCGCACTGATCCTCCTGCCTCAGCCTCCCAAGTGCTGGGCTTACAGGTGTGTATCACCATGCCTGGCTCAAAGGGATTTTTTTTTTTATAAGTCCTCTACTCTCTGATATGAGAGGATAGAGATAGGTGAAGGGTAAAGGACTCTATTGATGTTAAAGATAAGTTGTTAGAGACTAAGAAAGGGTTAACAGGGAAGACTGTGTACAAAATTGATAGTCAAAAATGGCCAGCAAAATAGCTCAGCTCATTAAAGTGCCTGTAAATAGGCTTAGGGCTCAAGGGTTTGATTCAGCTCCCAGGGCACTTTGAGACAGCAATTGAGACTTTGTGTGTAACCCCAGGTCTTGGGAGGCTGTAAACAGATGGATCACTACAAGTCCAGTCTAGTAGTGAGACCCTGAACAGTCTCTAGGCCTTTCCCTAAAATAAAAAAAAAAATAGTACTCAGAGATGGATAGGAAGAAATGTTTTATATTGATGTAAATATTAGAGTAAAGGTTTAAGGGAGTCAGTGTAAAAGACAGAGAATGGAGAAAAATAAAATTGAAAATGAGAAAGACATAGAAGAGAGGTCAGATAAAGAGCTATGAACAAAAATAGGAGGGATATAAATGAATAAGAAAATTTCCTTACTCTCTAAAAACTGTTTTGGTAAGATAAAGACAGAATGAAAAGAAATAAAATAAAACAAAACCCACAACCAAGTAAAGAGAAAGTACAGATATACAGGCAAGTTCTTAAAATGAAGTGGTATTAAAGAATAAGATAAAAGTGCAGGGAACAATATATAGGAGAAAAAATAAAATATTTTTTTTAAAATGAAATGAAATTTTAAAAAAGAATCAAATAAAGAATAGGGAATAAAGACAAAAATATAACCTTAACTGGACAGCTTTTCCCTCCCGCACCGCTGGAAATTGGCAGTGGAGACCACAGGACAGTTCTCCAATGAAGTTCAAGCAGCCAGACCTTCCCTACGTGCAATGGTGAGCCCTGCCGGCCCCTCTGTCCTGCAGCACTGTGCCCTGGGAACCACCCCTGCACCACTCACCAGCTGTTGACTTAGGGGCCCTGGGGAAACCTTGGCTCCTGTTCTTGCTGCTGCCTATCAAGGCTTAAGATTCTTGCTATCTAGATCCGGACTCCTTTCTCCTCAAGCAGAGAAGTTCTTGACATCACTGCTTTCATGAGGGCAGCTACCCAGCTGCCCTCTGTGGCCATGCATGCTCAGGTCAGCACTAGGGCAGTTCCTCCTCTGTACCACTTCGTTCTCTTGTCTTCTCACTCCTTTCCCTCTCAGTGTCCCACATACCTTCCACTCACTTTGGTTCTTCACTGAGTCATAGTTTGCTAGATTCTAGGCACTGTGTTTTGGAGAAGCTGAAATGCTTCATTCACCACCTCAACATTTTTGCTCTCTTTTGTTCTTTAAAGGAAGGAATACCCTCAGCAGACATTGGGATTCTCCAAATTTCTTGAGTTATTTTTTGATACACTTCTGGCTTGGCAGATCTCAAACCCATTGTTTGCCAGGCCTCCTTGCCCCCAGCATGCATTTCAAGAAATCTTTATGAATATTATTTTATTCATTTACACTTAACTCATCAAGAATATATTAAGGATATTTGAAATGTATCAAAACTTCAGAGCATCTCTCTTATTAAGACCCTGGAACATGTAACTAAATTCTAGATGCTCAGCATTGGCATCTATTCAGAAATCAGCATTTCCAATTTTGTGTATATATCTGTTCCATGAATGAACCTTTGCAATGATATCTTTGAGTTAGTAACGGGATGCTACCAACATGCTCTCTCAATGCTATATTTTTCTCTGGGCTAGTAGTGGGTTTTCAAATGATCCTTGGTTTTTCCTATAACTGTTAAAACATACATATTTGAACCTAAGATGTTTACTTTATTGCTGTAACTACCTCACCAGTGGTATTGAGAAGTGGGAATTGCCCTCAAGTATCCAATCCACTAATTTCCTGTTGATCAGAGGTCTCCGCTACCTCCTAGTAGCCTTCTCCATATTCTAGCTGTATTTCTTTCCAGGAGATGGTAGTCTAATTCTTTAAAGTCACTGGGAGGATTTCTCTCTATTTGCTATGAAGGTCTTATGTAATAAAATCATGCTGTGACTGGCCATTATATTCATAGGACTAGACTACACAAAGGGAGAAGAAGTTATATAAAGTATATTCACAAGGGGGGAAACCTTAGAATTTTGGAACTTTATCTTTTTAGATTTCTTGAAATAGCACAGCGCAGTGACCCTTAAAAACATGTGCATATGTGCGGTATATGTGGAGTGTGTGTTCTTTCTGAAGGTTTTAGTTCACATTGGTTTACCACATAAAATGAAATGATAATAAGATTGAATAGTATCTTATGTTCTCCACACAATCCTCGAGAATTTCAGGGAATATCTGAAATGCAATGCAGACATTTTTTTTCTATGGAGTTGTATAATTTAATAGCATTAAAATATTTTAATAGTTTTATAACTCATTTGTAAAGATAGTGAGTTGATTTTCTGGTTCATGCTATGAAATTCTTGACCTTGTAAAATACTGGCCTTGTAAATATTCAGGAGTTTGCTGAAGGAGGAATGGTACGTGGATTTATCTCTAGTTGGCTTTCCTCAGCCACACAATATGTGTTCTTGTTGCTTATGCTAGGAAAATGTAGAGTAGCTCTTTAGAACACACAAAGTCAACTATGTTAGAAGCTCTTTATCCAGCTTTCAGGCAAATGGTTTGATGAGTTAATTGATGCCCTACATTCTTTCTGTAGAGTACTGAGTGAAGCTATTGCTATCTCCACCTACACATCAACAGGCTTCTCTTTGTTATGCATTCAGATGTTTCATTTGCTCAGCTGAATTACATCTTTATAAATAATCAGTTGTGTCTACTCCCAAACCTGTTTATAACAGCTGTACTTGTTGTAGTAATTATGTATTTGAAATAGATATTATAAAACATGTAGAAGTACGAATATAGAAAGAACATTATTATTCTGTGCTGCTAACAAAACTAAGCAGAATGTTCCAGAAAGTTTCAGAATGTACTCTTTGCTTTCAAAAGGAACTGAATGGTGTAATTCATTTAGAATTAGGTGAAAATGTTTCATAAGTTGGAGAAGCCATGGAGAAAGATCAACTTATTTTGCGAGATTCTTTAAGTGCCTATAACCCCAGTACTCTGGGAATCTGAGACAGAAGGAACACAAGTGTGAGAACATTCTGAAAAACTTACTGAGCGTATTAGCTGCTTTCCCATCACTCTGGAAGGATATTCAACACCCAGAAATTAAAGGAGTGGAGGTTTATTTTGGCTTAGATTTTTATTCCATGAGTGGCTCAGTCCAAGGCAGAAATAGCCTGGAGAAAGGACCTGAGAAGAAGACAGCAGCTCACACTATGACAATCAGGAAGCAGAAAGAGTGCAGGGAACACTTAGGGAGGGAGATAGCCCTCCAGGTCATGTGCCTGTGACCCCAGCACCTAACATCACATGTACCTCTGAGTTTGGTCGTGCGTTCCACTGATGAGTGTAGTAGTGACACTGCTCTTGTGCAAAAGCCTTATCTCTGAGTACATGAGTTTTGTTGGAATATTGTAGATCTAACCAATAACAGTGACTTAGTGAAGCTCTGGCTAAAATAAGAACTTAATGCCAAAGCTCAGAGTTTAGTCCCTAATCTAATCACACACACACACACACACACACACACACACACACACACACACACACAAAATCTTCCATTTTCACTTTCATTTCAAATAAGAAAAAAACAAGTAATAGATGATGTATAATACTTCTATGAGAAATGCAGCACATAGCTCAGTGGTAGAACAATTATGCAATTAATATACGATCCTGAGTTTCATAGCCAGCATTACAAAAAACACAACAACCAACCAACCAACCAACCAACCAAACAAACAAACAAAAGAAATGAAAAAGATAAATTTTAAACCTTAGACAATGGTCCTAAGAACCTCCAACAGGGTTTTTCACACTGAGAATAGCAATGTGTAACACTAAAACTATGTTTGGAATGCCTGTCATTCTGGCCTTAAGATGTATGCTGCTTTTAATATCATATCATTTATTGCTATACTCCGTCAAGTAAATGCATGCTTTACAAGAAAACAAAAATAGGTATTAAAAGAGAGTAAGAGACAAGGAAAAAATGCCATAGGATTGACCAACTACAATGCTTAGATTTCTAAATTTCTGTGTAAAAACGTTTAATTGCTTTTATCACATTCTGTAGGGATTAATTAGTATATCAATGATTGATGGAAAATAGCAATACCAAGTCTAAGATATTTAATATTCAGAAAGACAGTGATGTTAAGCCCAAGTACCTATGTTACAGAGTAATAGTGTCACTAAGCTTCTCTTCTGGAGGGTTAACAATGTAAGTTTATAGACCAAAACTTAGAGAAAAAGAAGGGCTACAAGGATAGCCAATATTTTGGCCCTGGTCCTTCAAGGTCAGTGAGGACTGAGGACATAAGAGAACCTGTGCTATAACATCCTATAACTCAATGATGTCCCAAATTTTCTGTTCAAGGAGATTTTTGGGACCACAGAGGAAAGGAAATTACAAAACACATATTTTTTATGGAAGAAGCATAAACCACCCCTACAAATCATCAGAATCCTCTTCCAGTGGAGAATATGCCTACTCATATGTGTCTGAGAACTTTGAAGTGTTTTAGGTCTAAACCAACAACCTACATCTTGGTTGGAACAGGAAAGCACTGGTGACATTGTCCTGGGTACAGTCGGTGCACATCAAATCTTTTAGCCTGATGTTCTGCTGAACCAGTTGCTCCTCATCTGTGTTCTACTCTCATGTTCAATAATTTCTAAAACAAAGATATAAGTAACTGAGCTCAAGACGTATCCTCATTAAGCATGGAATTAGGTGTGCAGGAGGCACTGCCTTCCCTAGGAACCTTTGCAGAAGGATGTCTCTTTTGGAACAGAGCAGGACGAATAAGGGAAATGGAGGGATCTCATCTGAGAATGTAAAACCAGCAGTAGATGAACAGAAGGCAAGCTATGAGCTAAGAGCACCAGGCATTTCAGAAGAATGGTTTTTGATGGATTGGGAATAGCCACTATATGTGCTCCTGTGGACTCTTGGTATTTGCTATAATTTTCCCCAGTGGTGCATATGATAAATTTGGAGTTTGTTGTTACTATAGAAAATAGAAGGTCGGCTTTTATTGCATTGTTAGTTTCCAGGAAATAAATCCTTGGCCCTTTTTGTAAACTAATGGACAGTACTTGCATTAGTCTGGCTTGGGAATATGTGTAAAACAACCGCTCACATTGGTTTAAATCATACAGATATTTGCTATTACTGGTTGTCTGTTCTTTTATGCATCATCTGCACAAATAGACAAAGTTGAGTTACACCCAATATAGAGTCAATACTCCTTCTTCATGTCCGTCTTCTTCTTCTAGCTCCTTTTCCTTCTCCTCTTCCTCCTCCTCTTTCTTCTTCTTCTTCTTCTTCTTCTTCTTCTTCTTCTTCTTCTTCTTCTTCTTCTTCTTCTTCTTCTTCTTCTTCTTCTTCTTCTTCTTCTTCTTCTTCTCCTTCTTCTTCTTCTTCTTTTTCTTCACCATGCCCCCTTAATCCCTTCCCTCTGTCCACAAATATCACAAGGGTGAATATCTGGGAAAGTATAAAAACCCAGGGGAAGATTATGCACCAAACTTTCTATCTGCCAAGGTCCAATACTTGTGATATGAGTGAAACGCATTGCTTTTTCATTGGATTCCAGGGAATTCTTTGAACAGCCAAACTCAGTTGTCATCTTTGTCGCATGCTGCCACACAATTGCATGCCAGGACAGGCAGCACAGGCCCCGGGTATGAGAAATTGACTTAACTTCAGCGCTGGGACAGCTCATATTCTCCAGTCTACTGGACAAGGCAGGACTTGAGGTACACGTCACTGGGTCATCTGGCCATAGGTATCCTTCACTTTCTGGCATTTTCTTGGAGCCCATTATTTTCCTTAGGATGCACAAACAGAGCCCTTTTCTTCCAGACTGAAATTGGGCATAACAGCAGAGCAGATGGTGCTGGTGAGTTAAGTAACAGCACGACACAGAGTACAACTTGTTTTCAAAAACAAATGTTTCTTCTTGGAAGGTGAAATCTACCAGCACTGACAGAAATCAAAGTTGAATTTAGGGAATATTATGAAAGCAATCAGTTAGCTAGTCATTTTATTAAACTTCAGTGCAAAGAATCTAGAATCTATTCTAATTTTTTTTCTGGAACTAAGGCTAATGTGCCTTGTAGAAAGCAGGAAACCAACAGTCAGGAAACCAGAAGGCTGTCAAAATTATGTCACTCCTTTCTATTTTCCCATACCCGTCTCTACAAAACCCAATCAGTTAATAAGGAAGAGTGGAAAACATATATATATATATATATATATATATATATATATATATATATATATATCTTCTTTTGGAAATAATAAGATTCAAAGATGTCCAGTGAAGCTTTCAAGGTTAATAAATAGTAAACACTATGTAAGGTTGTTCTGCTGTTGTTCCTCATGTACTCACACAAGGATGCACACATCTGAAGATAAACCATAGTATCAGAATCTTTGCATGCCCCTG
Source organism: Myocastor coypus (assembly GCA_004027025.1). Classification (NCBI taxonomy): domain Eukaryota; kingdom Metazoa; phylum Chordata; class Mammalia; order Rodentia; family Myocastoridae; genus Myocastor; species Myocastor coypus. The sequence continues at coordinate 32,386 of PVJA010005181.1, read as the reverse complement.
GCTCCCAATGTACCTAATGGAGGCAGATAGTTGAGCAGATCATGGCCATAAAGTATAATTTAAAAAAGTGAATAACAGTGTTGATTAAAAGATATATAGGAATATGTTATGTAGTCTACAGCTGGAGAAGGGGTGAGCTTAAGAATAGTCTCCTACCAGTTGTGATACCTAGACTAAGATCATAAACACACACACACGCACACACACACACACACACACACAATCATGAACATCAGTGTGAATTATTATCATAGAAAGGTTTGGTTGGGAAGGGGAAAGAGTAAAGAAAGAAAAAATATTCTAGGCAGGAAAAAACAATGATGTGAACATTAGATAACCGGTCAGATGACAATAGAGTTGAGGATCAGAAAACATCTGCAGTAGTTGGAATTATCTATGATAAGGGTGTGCACTTGGGATGAATAGCCAGGCACTGTTGCCCTGGAGTGGTGGCTTTTCATGAGAACTTTGGAAAGATTTGAGGATACCAAAAAAAAAAAAAAAAAAAAAAAAAAAAAAAAAAAAAAAAAAAAAAAAAAAAAAAAAAAAAAAAAAAAAAAAAAAAAAAAAAAAAAAAAAAAAAAAAAAAAAAAAAAAAAAAAAAGAGGATAACTTTTTCTAGATTCACAGAAACTTTTTCTGGAGTGTCTCAAGTTGGAGAAGGATTTCAAGAGGATTAAAACAAGAGGCTCCCGATTCAGTGAGGATCTGCTTACATAGTCCATGTAATAAGCAAATTAGATTGAGATGTCATTGGAGGGCAGGTGAGAGAACTGGCTAGATATCAATGGCACCTGGAGGTAATCTTTAAAAGAATTTGGGCAGAGATGAATTACATGGATTGGTGTAAAAGAGAATTGAGGTTATTCAGACTCATGTGAGTTTGTGTAAGTGTTAATATGGTCACCTGATTATCTTCCTAATCTCTTCATTATCTATAGGCTTCAAAGGCTTCTGTCTTTCAGTTGTAGAGTACTGTGAAGGTTAAGTTCAACTGTCAGCTCTGATAGCTTGGAAGCCGCTCAGGGGATTGGAGCAGCACACTTGTGGCGTGTCTAGCTGATGGAAAGCAGTATTGCCTTGGGCTCTGTGTCTCCTTCCTGGTCTTTTGCTCTCTGACACTATGCCTTCTCTGTGTTTTCCAGGCACCATAGGCTAGCATCTTCCTTCTGCCATCCCTCTCTGCCTTTATATTTCTGCTTTGGAACCAGCCAGCCATGGACTGAACCCCTTGAACCTGAGTCAAGTTAGCCTTCCACTCTTTGATTTGTGAGTGTTGGCTGTTTTGCCTGGTGACATGAGGACTAATACCAGAATCACTAGTGTTATCTAGGATATCATGTTAATAACTTTCAATTATGTGAGATTTGCAGGGAAAGTGAAAAACAGAGCAGAAATGCAGTTCCTCCTGAATATGCTTCTAGCTTATATTGAAGATAGTTTTAATTTTCATGTAAAAGCACTAAAGTCTTTTTTCTTATTGATACAATAATATTTTATTCAACTCCCATCAAATTAAATTCACTTTGGATTCTGAACAGTAATTGAAGATAGATTTTATTTTGTCTTTTTGAGACAGGGTCTCACTATGCAGTTGAGGCTAGCCTTGAGCTTACTTTTGTAGCCCAGGGTGGTTTCGAACTCACATTGATCCTCCTGCCTCAGCCTCCCGAGTGCTGGGATTACAGGCATGTGCCACCACGCCCGGCTCAGATTTTTTTTTTTAATGTAAGAAATAAGCACAAGTTTAATGCACAAGTTTTTTAATGTAAGAAATAAGCACAAGTTTAATGTAAGAAATAAGCACAAGTGTCCTAGGTTGGCTTTGCCCCTGGAGCATGCTGAGACTGCTATGGAGATGGCGTGGTGAAGCACCTGTAATCCCAGTGCTTGAGAGGCTGAAAATAAGATTATGTGTTTTATTACTGATGAGATTATGGGTCTGAATACTGCTGGGAATTATAGGTGTGGCCTGAGTCAGATAGGCTAAGGCAGAGAGCCTGATGTAATATAAAGAGAGACAGAGAGACAGACTCACGCTGTTGCCGTCTGCTTCCCTGATTGGTCAGTTGCTTCTGTTGCCATTGGTGCTGTTCCACCGCCATGAATTGCTGCTTTGCGCCATGTGCCACTCTGCCTTGGAGCCAGCCGAGTATGGACTGAAATAATCTCCAGAAACTGTGAGCTAAGTAAACCTTTCATTCCTTCAGTTTGGGTATCAGGTATTTGTCCCAGCAATGAATGAAGAGTCACTAAGACAGAGCATTTCATGAAAATTGGACTTCCCTTTCATCTGTTGTTGGTGACCTGGATTTTCAACATGAATGCGAGATACTAAACATGCTATCCAAGAGCTACTGTCCCACATTAACTCCGAAGAGTGAAATGAGAGCATAAGATGAATTTAAGTGTAGGTAAGACAGCACATCAGACTAGGCTCTTGTTTAGTGAAGCACAGGGACCAGGGTTCCACACCAACACCATGTGTCATGCCAGCTGCGCCCCCAGGTATGCTGCGCTGGCCACAGAGATGGGTGGTGGTGGTGCATGCCACTAATCCTAGTGCTGGAGAGGCTGACAACAGGAGGATCAGTAGGAGTCTGAGCTGCACAGTGAGACCCTATACCAAACACATAAAAAAGATGAACTGAAATTGCTTTCCTTTTAAATTACTTATTTTAATTTTTCTAAATATTTATTTATTCATTTAATTATTTGATACAGTGTCACCCTGTGTAGCTTGGACTCGTAGTGACCCTTCTGTCTCAGCTTCCCCAGTGCTGGGATTACAGGCTTACATTATCACTCCTGCTCTGGTGCTGGGCCCCGTATGCCTGGGGTTCTGGAGCAGCCTGTGGTACTGGGGGTCAAACTACAGTCCTTGTTCTTGCCTGGAAGGTACTTAGGCCACCGAGCTATCTCTCACGCTTGTGATTTAATTTAGTCTTTAGAGTTTATATTGTCTTTGGTGTCTTTAGGGGGAAAATTCTTGTCCTTAAGAGGTGATTTTATTTAATCGGCTTTCTCTATTCCAGTCGCCATGTTCCGCTCACCAAAATTACTAACTTGGAATTAAAGTGGTAATCCCGCCGACACTTCGGCAGCATGTTCTGTGATAGGAGAGCCTGGCCGTGACAACCTCAGCCGTTTGGCACCACTACACGCTACAACGTGTCAAAACTTCTCCACTGTGACCATTACATCACGAGAAAATTTTACAGCCTACAATAAACAGCTGCTCAAGGGAATCAACAGTGTGGCTTATTCTTTTCCTTTTAGCATGTCAGAGTCTTCTGCTGTGAGAGATTGTGGCATGTGCTTGGCATTCTGTGGAAATTACCTAATCCATGGGAACTGCAGTCCTTTGTCCACCGGTTCATTTGTGCACGTCCGTCTGTTACATCTCAATGATACTTGTACTCATTTATAGACCTGTTTGCTTATTCACTTTTGATGTGGTTATGAATGTGTGCATAATGTAAGATTTGTTGATCTGAAATTTAAAATTTGTCCATTTAGCAACTTTTGATCTGTGCGTGTCACTTCACATTAGAACACCTGCTTAGCATGGGCAGAGGCCTGGTTTGAATCCTCCGTGGTGAAAAATAATTCTTTTCAGTGTATAATTCTTTTCAGCTCTTTATCATTGTCTTTCATTCTGTTCATATTGGTGCACAAGCATCACTGGAATTTGTTTTCAGATATTCCCATCACCTCAGGTAGAAGCTGTTATCATTGCTTTTGTTTATTCTTTTTTCAACAGATTCATTTAGGGATTTTTTATTGTTTTAGAATATACTTTATTGTTACAGGGTCTCACTGCATAGCTCAGACTCATAGTGATCCTACTATTTTTAGCCTCCCTAGCACTGGGATTACAGGCCTGTACCACTACACCAGGTCTCTGTGGCCAGCTTAGCCCACCTTGGAGTTAGGGCTGTTACGGTGCCGGGAATCAAACTGTGATCCCTTTACTTGCCTAAGCGGGTGCTTTAATCCACGGACATTTCTTCCTGACCCCCAGAGTCGAATAATTGACAGGGTTCTCTAAAAGCTTTCACCTGAAATGCACCAGTGTAAAAGAATGGAAACTTTGAGAAGGACATAGCTGCACCCGAGGCGACCCAGTGCACCTTCATGCTGTTGCAGAATGCTGCTCCCAACGCACTAACAAGCTATATTTTGCACCTTGGAAACACAGTGGAATTTCCGGGATCAAGCACTCACACAGAAGTATGGTTTGGTCCTCATGGTGTGAGTTAACTTTCTACAATGTGTTTTTCCCTTTCTTATCGAATTGATTAAAAAAAGGGACAATCATTAATTAACGATGACAGAATAGTTATTATCATTGATATCAAAGAAGCAATGAAAACATTATTTCTGTCGGGTAAGTACTCTTGATGGTACCAGCACCCAGCACCTGACTACCTTTGTACTACGTCTAGTTGTTAGGAATACTTTGTTATAACCATGTATTTCCAGGTAGATTGAAGATGTGTCTCTAAAACTTGTCTATGGGGTATTCCTTCTCAGACCTCAACAGAAACATGTCAGTATGCTTAAAAGTCATGTGGAATGCCAGGAACAATTTTATGCAAGATATAGTCATTCTAGCTGCTAAATAGGAAATTCTCCTAGAATCATTACCTTAGGTAGGGTGATGGTCATACATTAGGATTAATTGGCTTTAGAGGCAAATTAATTAATTTGATTTAATCCTCACTCTGATACTAACCTCTTGTACAGATGATAAATTATTTCACTTCTCAGGACCTCATTTTCTCCATCTCAAGGAATCAAAATATGCTTGTGTTAATTACTTTTCTCACCACTGAGACAAGTTCCTGACACCCTTCAGCTAAGGAAGGAAAGTCTTAATCGGCTTACAGTTTGTAGAGGTTTCAGTCCATCACTGCCGACTCTCAGAGAGGGTGGCATGGCAGGCAGGCATTGCAGAGCCGTTATTGTTCTTGGTGGGCAGAAGGCAGAAAAGCAAGAACAGCATCTTAGCGACCTCTCTCGACCTCTGTAAGGGCCTGTCTAGGCTCCTGGCATTAGGCTGCTTCTGACTAGCAGTGGACTGATTTAGTGATCACCCATCCTTAATTTTAGCACCCTCTAGATTCGGCCAACTTTGAAAAAGCTCCACTTAGAAGCGCATGAGGCTGTAGGGGGCCCTCTGGACCCCATGTACGATAGTGATGGCGACTGCTGATGTGTGGCTGTTGTGAAGACTGGACACATCCAGGAAGGCGGAGTAACATCGCCATGACTCAGCTGGCATTATTCTTTGTCCCCTAGTTATGTGTATTTATTGAGTTGTCACAGCAATGCCATGAAATATATCATCCCCATTTTTTCTGACAAGAAATCTGAGGCACAGACGTGGATTAGTAAATAAAAACTGGTCAGCTAGTAAGCAGCAGGGTTTTCTACAAACTCATGTCTGGACTCAGAATCCATAACCTTATTCATACACCTTACTACACCTTAAGAATATTTAGGATGTATATCTGTAATAGTTGCACTTTAGGAGTCTGAGGCAGGAGGACGTTAAATTCAAGCCTGCTTGAGGAACCTACTGAGTCCTCGTCTCTAAATAAGTTTTTAATAAAAGATTATGAAAATACAGCTCAGTAGCAGAGCATCCCTGGGAGTTTGATCCCAAGTAAAACACAGACACACACACAGACACACACACACACGCACAGACACACACACGCATTTCTCTCTCTTAACAATATTTAGGAACTTCAAAATGAGTTGTTGATCTTAAAATAAGTATCTAAAATGCATGACATAAAATGATCTTTAATATATCTCCTTAGGGTTTTTAAATTTTTCAATGTTTTGCTACAGGCTCTCATTGCAGAACACAGATTAATAGTGATCCTGCAGCCTTCAGGAGCAGGAGCGCTGGAATCACAGGTGTGCACCTCCGTGCCCAGTCTCATTCGCCAGGGAATTGAACTCTAGTCCCTGAGCCTGACTAGGCAGGCATGTTAGTCTGCTGAGCTATCTAGCCAGCCTTCTATTTTTCCCCAGTATCATTCAAAAAAACCTGAAATTCATAAACATGATTTTAGTTTCTTATTTTCTTGTGCGATTTCTTCTTAAGGGTCTCACTACTCAACTCAAGCTCACAGTGGTCCTTCTGATTTGTGCCTTTCTAGTGCTGGAATTACAGGTGTTTGCCAACATGCTCAGACTCCATTGCCAGCTCAACATGCCCAGGGCCAGGGCCAGAGCAGCAAGAGGTTCCAGGGATCGAACTTTGGCCCCCATGCTTACCTGAAAAAGCATTTAGTCCGCTGAGCTATATTGCTGTCCTTTAACCTTTTATCTTTTTATTTTCCCTTTATTCTCAGAAGGAAGAAACTTTAATTTTCTTAATATTTATTTATTTATTTATTTATGTATTTATTTATTTAATGTTTTCAGGGAAGGGTTTATAGGGTGTTCAGGGTCTCACTACTAGATCGCACTCATAGTGATCCACCTGTTTATAGCAACCAAGAGCTGGGATTACAGGACACGCCACCATGCCCAGTCTCAGTTGCTGTCTCAGCATGCTCCAGGGGCAGGGTCAGCACATCAGGACTGGAAATCTAACCCCAGCCCCTGCGCCTGCTTGCAGGGACTTTAATCCACTGAGGTATTTGGCCACCCTTGAAACTTTAAGGTAAAAACAGAAAAAAATTTCCTTCTCAATTTTCAGAGGCAGCACGCTATTGTAGAAAAAGCCATGTGTCAGAAAGACCAAAATCTTTAACTCGTGCTCCCTAGTAATAACTGGAAGATATTACCAAACATTTTCCACGAGAAAATACAAGGACCATAATACTTTCATGATGGGAGAAGATTATAATGATAAAACGTTCTCATACTAGCACTGCACTAGAAAATAGTTGTACTCCTATTCAATGTCGGTATTGGTGTTGGGAAACTCAGTCACAGATGAATTAATAAATACGTCAGTGCCGGGCTGAGCTTGCACCTGCTAACTCCAGACCACTGTTCTGGAATCCGTAGCACCTTCTAATAAAAGTTAAGGTTATGCCATCACAAGTGGAGTTTTTCATTTCTTTATACCTCAGAGCTTATATTTATAGGCAGATTAAATAGAATGAAACAATAGAAACACATATTCCTTGACATTTAATGACAATTCTTGGTGGTATTAGCCTATATTTGAATGACCTTTGAGCTGAAAAATTACTGCTTGCTCTCCCTCTTCAACCTTCCAATAATCGGGTGACTCCTCAAGCATAGAAAGCATCCAGCTTATAAATCACAAGGACATGAGCGTACTCTCTGCTTTAGTCTAAACCACCTTGTAGAACAAAAGCACTGGAGATCTCATATAGCTCATGGTCTCAATTGTTGGGCTACTTTTAATTCCTTCAGGAGAAGTGTTATGATTTGAGTCTATTTGTCCCCCTCAAAGCTTCGTTCAGTCATGGGAAGCTTGTGATTGATTCTTGATATCCAGTGCTGTGACTGCAGGTATGGACGCTACACCCTGGCCCTGGGGTGGGTAATGTGCATTGCACTGTAAAGCCAGGAAGCAGCTAGCTAGCTGTGGGAGCTGCTGCCTGTCCCTTTATTCTTTGCTCTTTATCTCCATCACGAAGGGCTTCTCTGTCTCATGTGACCATCTGCCTTGGAGACAGCTGATTATGGACTGAAACTTCCACTAACCGTGAGCTAAATAAATCTTTCCTTTCTTAATTTTGGGTGTCAGGTATTCTGTCCCAGCCACAAGAGAAGAGTAACTAAGACAAGAAGTCAGCTTCAGTATAAGCTCTGTTGGAGTAAGACTTGTGGATCCAACACCGGAAGTGTCTAAGGACGCAAAAGAGTGACAGTGAGCAGAGCATGTTCCAAGAGGGAAATTAACCCTGATAGATTTTCTTAAAAAAAAAAGAAAAAAGAACAGAAGTAGGGATTGCCTATGCACCTAATATGGGCTCAAGAACCACTATGGGTTGAAACTAAAAAAGGCACTTTTAACTGTAATCATCAGTAATACTTTAAAATATATATACCCTTGGGAACTGTGATTAATATATGTCAGACTATCACTATTCTACTACAAAGAATGAAAAGGTTAATAAATATTTAGAGCCTAAAATGAATCTCAGAAATATCTTATCCAAACTTTTATTTTTTTATTATCATGGGCAGTTAAAAAAGGAAACTGAGGCTCAGCAAAGTTAAGCCTTATTTTCCCCTGAGGGCAGTGATTTGATCCAGGGTTCAGACTTAAGCCCTTTAGCACTACTTTAGTGTTCTTTAATCAAGAGCATGCTGATTTTTCTGATGCAAATAAATTATCACAAAAAATATAAATGACCTTGTTATTTATTATGCCTTCTATCTCATATATCTATGCAGTCTGTATAACATAAAAGAAAGCACTTTTTTTTTTGTGTGTGTGTGCGTATGTGTATGTGTTTGAGACAGGGTCTCACTATGTAGTTCAGGCTGGCCTTGAGCTCACTTCGGTAGCCCAGGATGGTCTCAAACTCACATCGATTCTCCTGTCTCAGCCTCCCAAGTGTTGGGATTACAGGCGTGAGCCACCACGCCTGGCAGAAAGCACTTCTTGATGTTCGTTTCTTTAGCAAGTACTTAATGACCTCCTGTTTTGTAATATACGCTCAGCATAGAGACATAGTTTGAACTCATGTATTACAAACCCTGTTATTGAAGGACTAATAGATCTCTTCATCTATAGAGTAAATAGATTAAAAAATTACAGTTCACTTGGATCTGAGTCAAGATCATGTTTAGTCATGATAACAATGACATAAAATGTTTCTGCCTCTGTCTATAAGAGTTTGTAAGTATTTTGCAGGAACTTGTGAGAATACTTGATGATGGTTGTGAACATCTTTTTTTTAACTTTCAAAGTAGAGTTTATTAAGATATAGATTACATTCAATAAATCTCACCCTTTTTAGAAGCAGAGTTGTATTACGAACTTTGACAAACAGGCATAGTTGTGTGACATCCATGACATTCAAAAGGGATGGCGAGGTAGCTCAGTGGACTAAGCACCTGCTTTGACAAGGGCAATGACCGGGGTTCAATTCTGGGTCCCTCATGCTGTGCCAACCCGGCCTCCATGATGTGCTGAGCCAGTGTCCAAGTCCATGCCTGGAATCCCAGCTCTAGGAAGGCTGAAAACAAGAGTATCGCTGTAAGTCTGAGCTGCATAGTGAGACCCTGTACTAAATATATACGTGAACAAAAAATCCCATCACATTCAAAATTTAGACTACTTTCAATAAACACAAATGTCCTCTACTCTTTGTAGATAATAATTTCCCCTTAAGCTGCTGGAAACCGCTCATCTATTTTTTAAAACCCAATAGTTTTGCTTTTTTCTAGAGTGGAAGGAGTGAACACACAGTATTCTGACTTCAGCTTTTTTTTTTTTTTTTTTACACAGAATAATACATTTTAGATTACCTGCATCATCATGAGGATCTTAAACATAAACCACTTGCACACTGGAATTTTGTGTTTACTTCAGCATCTTGGAATCTGACCAAACCAGTTGCTCACTTTCTTTTCTCAAGCACCCCTTCCTAAGTGGATGGAAGGGAATTTCTAATGATTTAGCACATGGGAGTGATTTAAGATTTGGTAAGCAAAGAGTATGTATCGGAATGGAAAAGTATTTGGAAAATAAAAGGAAGTGACTCAGTAGAATTATAAATAAATTTGTGTACATAAGGAAAAATATTAGGAATTTCCTTACCATTTGAAAGATTTGTGTCAATGTAAGTGCTATACTGTAGAGAGAGAAAGAAATGTAAGTTATAAAAGGCTTTTAAAAAAGTTTAGGCCACCAAGGTATGCTTATAGACATCACAAAATGGGTACTATTAGCAGTCAGATTCAATGCTCTTTCTCCTGTCCTGAAACAATATTTTCTTTGGGAGAACAACATCGTGATTTGAGATCAAGAGAAGGTTTGCATCACTTCCGGCACCTTTCAGCTTGCCCTGCCCAGTGCACTGTATTTATCTGAGCTCCACTTTCTTAAGCTTCCTGACAGGAAAATAATGGGCTGCATAGAGATGCGATGAGGATCAACTAATATAATGTCTGCAAAAAAGAGGGATAGATGCAAATTCAGTCCTTTAACAATAGACATTTTTATTGCCACCATCTTTATTTACTCTATTAAATAACTGTTGTAGAAAGCACTGCAGTACAATTCTCATGCCAGGTGGAGACGTCCAACTAGAGCATAAACTCTTTGAGGTCAGAGTTTATCCAACTTATGTCCAGTCAAATAGCTCAGGGGATTAAAGCACCTGCAAGTAGGTGCATGGGCCCTGTTCCATCTCTGGTCCTGGTGTGGGCCCTATGCCAGGCGTCCACTGAGACGGCAAGTGAGACTGGTGGTGGTGGTGTATGCCTGTGATTCCAGCTCTAGGGAGGCTGAAAACAGGCAGATCACTACAAGTCCGATTTAGTAGTGAAACCCTGAACACAATGTTAGACCCTTCCCTAAAAAAAAAAAAATACAAAAAAATATTTTATTCAACTTTTGATGCCACATAATCTAGGATATTTTGTATGAATATCTCTTTCCGGATATGCTCTCTGTTGTCCTTCTTGATAGCGACATTCTCCTAGGAGGGCCAAGTGAGTTTTAGAAAGTGTTTGAACACATCCTTCACCAGAACTCTGTAATATAATTTTAGCCACAAGTGTTGATGGAAAGAGATTACAGAGTTCAAGCCATTTTTCAGTGGAAATGAAACTGGAGAAGGGCAGAAGGCCAAAAATAAGGCCCTTCCTAAGTAGCGTTTGGGGACATGGGCTTCAGCACTTAAAGCGTTCACAGTGCTTCTCCGTACACGCACTGCACAACACGTTCTCATCTCTCACAAGACCAGGAGGGTCCTGCTATAGGGAAGTAGAGGTGCCTTTTTATGACACCAGTCTCAGCAGAAAGGAATGCACTTCAAATAGCCTTGTTCCCTGGATATCTGCTTTAGGCTCATGATCCCGAGAGCCCTTGTCTATTGGCTATCGACACAATGTCAGGAGCAAGCTCTTGATAGCAAAGAAACAGGGAGTTTTGTTTATAGCAGCGGTGTATACGAAGTGCTATCAATTGGATCCTCTCTGGAATGTGATCTTTGTCCCAAAAGAAAGAGTACTGAGCAATAAGAAAACATTGCCGTCTGTGACAAAAGTTGTGTAGTCTTAGCTTTCTCTATGGAATAGGTAATAGAGGTCCTGAAATAATTTTGAAAACCATTTGTTAAGATACTTGAGCACAGAGATAGTCATACTTATCTTCCTGTCTTATTTGTAATAATACATTTCTAATCAGAGTTGGTGGCCTATTTTAGCTCATAAATGTTCTGAATTGTAATTGGCATAAATTCCCTGGAGTGCAGTGAATTTATTATCATTGCTGTACTTCTATGTCCATAAGTATCCATGAACCAGAATGCCCGCTTCAAATTGTCCAAATAACCTTAAAATGCTTGTTAGTGTTTTCAGTTCATCTGAGAATCTGTGATCCTTCAAAATGTGTAGCTTGTTAATATATTATTTTTCACATATCTTTTGTATATGGTACTGTGATTTTCTGCAATTGACCATTGTAATTACTGCAATTAGATATTGCTTTGCAGTACCTATATATTCAGATGATAACAAGAAAAACTTTCAGTATCCAGTTGATGAAGTCCCCTGTCTGAGACATCAGGAGTAAAAAGAGAAGGGTGCAGCATTTCAACACAGCTTGTTCAATGAGATTTTGCTCTTTCTACTTCTGACTTTTAATAAGATTTCAGAGGGGTCACCCTTGACCAAGGCCCCCAAATGCCCTTTGCTGTCACTGAAGAAGAAACCTGAGGCTTTTGACAAGTAACAAGAGCCGAGCCTCTGGATGAAGGCTACTTGAAGAACTGGGAGTCAGAGCTTCTTATAATCTCCCGTAATCAAGTCCAGGGTATCCGAGCTTCCCCCAGCTTCCCCAGGCATTGCTTACTTTCATCTGAATAGCAGCTGCCCCAAGTAGCTATTCATCTTTTACTCAGTACAGTTGGGAATGCATTAATTAGCGCATGAGAGCAGGAAAGAGTGACCCTGGGGAAGTTGCCCATGGGCCGGCACGCTACCACTTCTTGGCATTGTCGTTAGCCTTCCCCTTCTGAACGTTTGTCTGACAGGAATGTTGAGAGCTTTATGAAAATTTAGAATATTTTTTTTAAGGGAAAGGTATGCGCAGGGTCTCACTAGTAGATCAGACTCATAGTGATCCACCTGTTTACAGCCTCCCAATAGCTGGGATTACAGGCACGCGCCACCACGCCCAGCCTCAACTGCCATCTCGGCATGCTTCGGAGAACCCCTGGCCCTTGTGCCTACTTGCAGGCTCTTTAATCTGTTGAGCTACCTGGCCAGGCTGAAAACCTAGAATTCGCAAGTTGTGATGAAAATGTCTGAATTCTACCTTTCCAGAGTAAGGCTATGTGCCAGAAAGCTTTTTGGAAACTTCCAGAACTTGTTTCATCACTTTAAAGCTATGAACAGGGCAATTCTTGATGACCCTTACAGAATCAATTGTGGTTCATTCTCACAGTGCTAATTTGTTTAAATTATTGTTTTTCCTATGCTAATGTAATATTTGCCTCTTTTCCATGAGGGATCTATTCCTAAAAGCCCAGGGAATGTTTGAAACCTAAAACAGCATAAAATATAACCAACAACACACATACACACATGCACACTTAGTAGAGATGTAAGTATGCTGCATATCCTGCATGGAACATAGTGAGATAGGTGGAGCAGGATAGCACGAGACTTCATGAAACAACATCAGTGGAAGGAAATGGTGTGCACTTTATGAGTTATGCATTTTTAGGTCTGGAATTTTTCCACTTAGTCTTTATATAGCACACCTCGGTATAGTAAGTATAACTGTAGAAATTGAAATGCAGCTATGGGAGCAGGACTAATTTTTTAAAACAGTGTCTCAGTTAACTAGGGCTGATTTAACAGAAGATGCCAGGCTGGGTCATGTAAGCAGTAGATATTTGTGTCACACAGCTCTGGAAGATGAACACTGAAGCTTCAATGAGCCAATAGATTCAGTTCCTGGTGAAGCCTTTCCTTCTGACTTGCATATGGCTTTGTTTTCTCTATTTCCGAGA
>PVJA010005181.1:0-19090 GCA_004027025.1 Myocastor coypus | reverse complement strand
AGTTGATACAAACATGTAACCCATAGCAAATAGCATATGATTTGCGGCAAAAGCTTTTGCTTGCATAATAAGATCCTATCTATTCTGTAAATTAAAAAGGAGGCCATGCAGAATGGTTAATTCTGAATATTCAGAGGAACATGAGATGTTTGATTTGACATTTTTGAAAGCCTAAATATATACTGTAGAATTAATGTGGTCAGAAATCTAGACTTTATTCCCAGCTTCATCATGTGCCAATTGTGTTACTTTGGACAGGTTTCTTGACCTCTTGGAAGGGACCCATAGGGATCTGGAGCAATCTGCCTACCAATAGAAATGAGAGGGAAGGAGCATAGTTCACTGAGTGAAGTAGGAATCTACGTGTCCCCAGTGAAATAAATAAACAAGTAGAGAGGAGATGGTCTCTTTGTGATGCCAACCTAGCACAGCTTGATGGCATGATTGTTTAAAAATCATTTGTCAACTGCAATAGTGAATTAAGTGTGTCAATTAACTTGATCAAGGAGCCCCCAGTAAAAGGCAGAAGGCCTAGCCTGGGTTGGATTTTCACCTGAATGGCTCTCTTCTGTTTCTTCAGAGGAAGTGCTCCTCACCTCCCCTGGAGACATCATCTCACGACTTCCAGCCCAAAGCAGCACCCAGAACGCCTGGCCATTTTGCTTCCAGCACAGTGCCTTTGGCCTCCTGATACAAACTCACATGGAACAGTACACTGAGCTCCAGGCCTCCAGATCTTCAGCACCCAGGCTGCCTCTTTGTCTTCTTCCTCACCTGACAGAATAGGGGGTCACTGTAATCCAATCTTATAAATTCTTAGATATTTTTATATCTTGCTGTAAGTGTGGGCCATGAGCAAGGCCTAGATCTAATCACAGACAAAGACAAGATGTGCTAAATGGAGAGACAGTCTGTGCAAGCGATCTGTTATCTTCAAAGATGTCAGGGTCAGGAGAGTCAAGAAAAGAACCTAGGAACTTTTCCAAAATAAAAGGGGTATATGGGCCACGGCCATCTGAGGGATGCGTGACTCCAGACTAAATGATCTTGCCCTAAGTTTAAATATCACAAGAACTCTCTCATGTAAGGAATCCAAATTACAACTAAAGAGCAAAACAAAAGTTAGATGACAGGAAGCAGGGAGGCAGAGCTCTTTCAAATGGGAAGGGGATCGAGAGATGGAGGGAGGGGTGGGGGGAGGAAGGAAATGGGATAAGAAAGGAATTAAGATGTGTTATCCATATCTGAAGGATGAACTCCACACAGGGAATGTAAACACTGTGTACTGCAAACATGTACTAATAAAAGTAACAATTAAAATGAGCAGGATGAATCTTAAGACAATTTTTGGAAAATCGAATGGGACATCTGAGTAAATGAAGATACAGAAATTCTCCTCACAGCCCTATAACGTTTCAGCTTTGAAATGCTTTTGCATAAATTAAAAAAATAGGAAAAAAAATTCTTGAATTCTAGGAATACATATCTTGCAAATGAGTTTTGATCTGAAAAACTGGGGGGGACGCTTCTCATTATTCTTCAGCACAACGGATGCCATGGCTGTGTTCTTGGTAGACTCGAGCTAGTGCCAGGGGAAAACAATCGCAACACTCAGAAGAACCTGTTGCTTTGATCTTCTTAATCACAGCATAATTTGGAGGAAGCTGGAAAGTAAATGGACTTTTATTCAATCATGCACATGACACATTTAATTATAGGCATTATTTAGAGGATACATAAAAGCTTTCTGGTGGTATCTTTTGTGTTTCTCCCATGATAAGAACAAGGGAATTGTTATTTATGTGGAGGAGCGGATATATTTTTTCCAGGAGATAATGCAATTTGGGTCCTCTGTGTGTTTTAGTGTATCTCAGGGCTGATTAAAGCCTTGCATTTGGATTGGGAAGCTAATGCTCATCTGTCTAATGAATGTCCTTTCGTTGAATGAACTTAAGTAGAAGTTAAAGGCATGGCAGGATTACACAAAGACAGGTGCTCC
Source organism: Myocastor coypus (assembly GCA_004027025.1). Classification (NCBI taxonomy): domain Eukaryota; kingdom Metazoa; phylum Chordata; class Mammalia; order Rodentia; family Myocastoridae; genus Myocastor; species Myocastor coypus. The sequence goes on along the minus strand of PVJA010005181.1, from coordinate 17,091 downwards.
TGTGAGAAGGATTGGGGAAATCCTCACAGGAAAATCCTTGGCATTCAGCATTCAAAGAGCATTTCAGAAGTGCGGTAAGTTATATTTCCTTATGTCGTAAGCTAGAAAATTGAATATACTTTCTCTGAAATGTGTTTGTTTTTCTCATTATTTTATGGCTTTTACCTAGAGTGGGGAAAAAATAAATGACATGCAACTTGGACGAATGGATAGCAAGGAATGAAATGACTTCGTGTCTCCTTGTAAGTGATCAATTCTAAACTCTTAGGTTTTTCAACTTTGAGAAAATGAAGACTAATATTCACAGGTCAAATCTCATTTGTTGTTTATGTTTGTAAATAAAACTTTATTGGAACACAGCCATAATCATTTGATTATGGCTATTTTTATGATACACCATGGTGGAATGCTTGCAACACAGAGTGTGTTGTTACTCATTCAGTGTTTACTCTGTCTGTTTTTATCCCGGATTGAGAGGATGCCAAGTACTTGGTGTCTGATGATGGTAACCACGAAAGAAAGAATCTGCTGAGGTTTACTCCCCGGATATGAATCATGACCATGATTTGCACTACTTAGAGCTCTTTGGTGGCGGCTCATTAGAATGAATCTTCCTGATCACTGTTCTCCTCGGCATTAGAAAAACAGCAGTCTTTTCTGGGTATTCTAAAGCAACAAATTTGACCCAAGAAGCTGCTTACAATGCAATAGAGGAAATGGATGGAGAGACTTGGGACACTTGTGGAACGACTTCAAGTGCTGCTGAAGTGAAAATGAGCAGCGTCGTTCAGCACGCATGACAGTTGCAGCCCGACATTGGTTCCATGGCACGCAGGTGCCTCAGGAGGTCCCGTTCACACCAGCCAGTACAACGGCTTGCACTGCTGAGGTGCTCCCCACAGATAGAGCCATACTTGTTCCCTCGCCTCCCAGGTTCCCATTGCCATTTCCAGGTTCAAGGGCTAACAGGATCCCAGGTGACAAGGGCCTGTGACCCATGCAAAGGCTGCTAGCTTCAGGACAGAGAGACAGAGACACCGACTGCAAAAGCAAGATACCGCCAGAGACAGCACACTGTTCCTACTGTTCCTAGCTAACTAACTGGATTTTGAAGTGTGTAGTCCATAGGAAGAGTTCTGCAGGCAGTGTTGGTAACGATGACAAAGGCGCAACTGGAAAGATGGAATGAGAACAAGAGCTATCCATAAGCCTGAGAGATGTGAAAGAGGATGTAGCATTTCTTGCTTGAGAATACAGGCTGGAAAGAGAGGTGCACTGTTGTCAAAACTTGAGAGATGAATGTGGACAGAGAAAGAGAACAAAGCATCTTACCTAGTGTGAAAAGGGAGAGCAGAAAGAGACCTCACGATGAAATCCTGGGGAGAATGTTCTTCATGGGAAGGAAGGGTCAGAGTCTGACCACCCAAGCTAAGTATCTATAAGAGGAACCCTGGAGAGGCTTCCATTGTTGTGATACTTCAGACCGATTAGCCACGCTTCCCTGTAGAACTGGGTCATGAAGGATTCTGGGCAACCTTCAGATTACTGCGGAAAAAGCATCACGTTTGACCTGTGTTTGTCATTCACAAAGGAATTTCACAATGTGTCATTGGTTCGCAACTGTGGTTGTTACTATCTTATGGGGTTTTATAATTCAGGAATTGCTGAGGACAGTGAGAGGATGTGTTGAGAATAAATACCATGGCTAGATAAATCTTCAATGCACAGCCCTTTCCATTAGTGCATATTAGTTGTAACAGGTTTTGTTTCAGCACACTGAAAAATATCAATAATATACATATATATGTATATACATGATATATTATATATGTATATATATATATGATATATGTGTAATTCCTCTGTTATTTCCCTTCCTTTCTCTCTCGCTCTCTGATCTTATTTCTCCTTTCTAATAATCTCCCTTTCATTTTCACATCATGCCTGCTCATCTGTCTAGATTCCACATATGAAGAAAAACGTGCAGTGCTTGTCCCTGTGAGCCAGGCTTGTTTTGTTTAACATGGTGACCTCCAATTCCTCTCATTTTTCTACAAATGATATGATTTCATTCTTCTTTCCAATAAAAGCTACTGAGGGTTCTGGGGAAGTCTCCCACATATACTGTCAGTGGGAATATAAATTAGCATGACCAGTACGGAAATCAGTATGGAGTTTCTATGAAAAGACTAAAATATAGAGTTGTATAGAAAAACAGGAAAGGTTTACAATGCATCTGTCACTTTTCTCTCAGAAATTTATTTTAAACAGTGAAAATAAAAATGATCATTTCTAAGGGAATAATTTTTAGTCAGAGTAACTAAAATAAAAACTTCTGTGGATTATACATTGCTTCAGTTCTGCACGGTCTTGCCTGAGTTAGATTTTTAATTTTTAAAAAAATTTATTTATTTATTATTTATTTTGGGACTGGGGTTCAAACGCACAATCTTGCACTTACCATGCAGACACATCTGGAGTTATCGCCCTATTTTTCTAATTTTGTTTCCTTTTTCTTTAGTAATAGTTAATACACTATATAATGTTGTCTTCATCATAGTTGTTCAGAGTACAAGATGCAGATGATTTCTTGTCTAAATCTCCTTCGCACAGATCTTTCTTTTCATTGCACAAAGAAAAGATAGCTGTATATTTGCTCCAATAGCCCATAAGGGTAGTGGATTATCAGCTCATCTGGCATCATCAGAGGCTGGTTAGATGTGTTTTTTTTTAGATTGCCATCTGAGCCTTGTGTGTGTGTGTGTGTGTGTGTGTGTGTGTGTGTGTGTGTGTGTGTGCATGTGTAAGAAGTACAAAGTTTTATACAAAAATTATGTGGGGGTGATATCTTTATTTTTTATATATTCAATTTATTTATTTATTTATTTATTTATTTATTTATTTATTTATTTTTCCCTAATTTTAACTATTTAGGTTGTGGATAGGAAAAGAAAACTAAAGCGACACATGGCATCATCTCATGCTTTCTTCTAGGGTGGGCTTTAGATACTGGAGATCCTATAATGAGAGGTGGAGGTGGATCTCACTCATTATTTACTCCTATATCCTCCGCTGGTATCTTTTTATGTGTACAGATCTCCCTCAGGTCTTCAAAGTCAACCCACTGATCCTATGTCCTGATGAGATGTGTACAACCTCCAAGAAGCTATCAAGGAAGAAACAAACTATTTCATCCCGGACCATCCTTATCCTCCTAACACCGTCCTGGAGCTCAATTATTGGGCAAAACATACAGCTATTTCCTCAGCTCTACAGTACAGTTTCAGGTCTGTAAGGACCATCATATCCTCTCCTTCTCCTTCTCCTTCTTCTCCTTCTCCTTCTTCTCCTCCTCCTCCTTCCCCTCCCCCCTTCCCCTTCCCCCTCCTCTTCCTCTTTCTCTTCTTCCTCCTCCTCCTCCTTTTTTATTCCTGGAATCAAACTCAGGCCCTCTTGTCATCCCTGGAAGGACCATCATTTTGTACTGATGGTCCCGCCATCTGGAACCGATGAGAAATGACTTTTGGAATGGGAATGTAGAAAGAGTGCTAAAGGTGCTAAAATAAAGGTGCTAAAATCTTCAGTTTAGAAATATTCTCAGTACATTTGCTTCTGCACTTACTCAGAAATGGCCCTTAGTTGCCGAAACTTCCTGTGCTAACAGGAATGAAGGCAAAAGCTGCGAATCAGACTTGCTCTCCCTTCAGCTCTCCCCAAGGATAGTTTTACTCAAGTAGGTGTTTAATTCTTTAAGTGTTGCTTTGGTTTGTTCCCCAGAAGAGGGAAATTTGAACAAAAGAAGAAATGAACTTTATAGTCTCATTCTATAGATGAGAAACCAAATACAACAACCCTGCTGCAATATCACAGCACTAATTGATGGCAGAGGGTATCAAAAACTAGGCCTCCTTGTTTCACTAGTCAAAATGTCACTTCTGGAATCTGGTTCTCAATCTATAATGAGTCTTGAAGATATGGAAGCAGTCACTTCAACTCACGTTTCATTGAAAGAGTTATAGAAAAGCCAGATAAATCAATATCATTTTTCTTTAGAGCAATGCAAATTAAAATGATAATGTCAAACCACCCCGTGCTCACTAGATAGCAAAAAGTACAAATATTATAAATTCTAAGAGTTAAGGAATGTGTTTAAAAAAACGTGACTCTCATCACTGCTGGTAGAAATATAAAGCTGTTTGGCAGATTCTTAATTATTTTTCTCTCATTGCTGGGACAAAATACCTGATATCCAAAATTAAGGAAGGAAAGGCTTATTTAGTTCTCAGTCTGTGGAAGTTTCAGTCCATACTCAACTGGCTCCAAGGCAGGTTGATGCGGTACAGGGGCAACAGTTCATGGTGGCAGAAGACAGCGAGAGCAGCAGGAGCAGCAAGTGGGGGAGAGCAAGCCTCTTTCCTGCCTCACACTGTAGGCCAGCTACTGACCCCCTCCCATTACCTTTCCGACTATCTCTGTGCCCTCCCCTTGCACAGAATGTAGATGATTGAAACATGAGGCCCCTTGGCGCCTGCTGAGTCAGCAGGTTGCATTTCTAAACTCAAGTTGACAAAATGTGTATAAACTTTACAGCAGATCCTGTAAATTTAAAAATTCCTAGCTATTCATATTATTATATGACTCTCAGCATGAGAAAGAGAAAAACAGGCCACCACAAAAAGCTAATATAAGCATGTTCATAATACCGTTATTCTTAACAGCTCCACATGTCAAAAAACAAAACAACCTGTGTGCTCATGAAGACACGAATGAATACAAAGGTTGGCGCATTCCTATTTTGGAACACCACGCAAAGCAGCAAGGTACTCCTGATATCTGTAATGACACGGTTGGATTTCAAAACTATACAAAGTTCAGGGAACCGTATTGTGAACTTCCGCACAACCACATTCTGTATGTGATGACCAGTGCCAGGAAATCACAACTTTCGGCCATAGAGTCAGAAAGTAAGTTCCCATGAGAAGCCATGGACAATTAGAAAGGGACAGTGAGGAGATTCCTTAGGAGGAGATAAACCTACGCTTTGCGCTTTTGATGATGACCACCACCAAGAGCTTTCAAATGAATCAAATTAGTCAAAATCGAATCAAACCCAGCAATTAGAACGAGGCAATTTATTTTATACAAGTCATATATAGTATTTTAATGATACCATAAATCGAATAATATAACAGTAAATTTTTAAAGATGCTGAAATGAAGCTGAGAGACTCAGAGACATGATTAAAAAACAAACAAACAAACAAAAAACAGACTAATCAGTACTATTCCAGATGAGCTTGGTAGAGCCAAAGAGCCTGACTGGCAGTAGGCATTCTGTGTAATTCCTGCCATAGGGGCTCAGACAACCACACTTTGAGAACTACCACTTCTTATTGTGCTGCCTGGATATACATTTCGTAGCATTTTTCTGTACATTTCAGCATTAATACTTAGCCTAAAATGATCCTGTGCCATAGGACTAATACCTAGATTGGTTTCTTAGGAGGGATAATTATGTCTGATTACGTTAAGTTTCATAAAATATTGAAAGTCCTTAATGCAAACACTGGTAGGAACCAACACTCCCTTGGGGAGCTTTGGGCCAAAGAAAATCTGTGCTCTTTCCCTGCATAGAACATATTGTCTTTGTTCTACACTGTTGGTTTTCAAATGAAAGATATGAATGAAAATATATTGCCTTACAGGTGCAGTGCCCATAAAACAGTGTAGTCCAAACTAGATATTCGATAAATGGGATTGGCATGAACAAGAACAAATAGTTTGGCAAGTCAGGAATGAATAAAGCAGTACACCAGAGTGCAGGAGTTTAAGTATGAATTCTTCACTGGAAATGAATGAAGCCACTGGAGATTTTCTCTTTTTCCCCCTATACCATGAGTGAGTCTGGTACTGTGGAACTACTTTTGCCTCAAAACTCAATATTTACTTTGTAAATCAAATGTAGATTTTCCCTATTTTACAGATGAGGCAATTTAAGCTTGATGTGGTTAAGTGGCTAAGCTTAAATAGTCATTGCACCAGTCAGATACTTTTTTTTTATATTTGGGAGACAGAAATAAACAACCAAAACTATCTGAGGGCTTTTAACCACAGACATTTATTATTTTGTGGATCAGCCATTGATCGTTGCTCTATCTTTGTATTGCAGAATCTGCAGTACAAGAGAAGATCTCGCTTAGGAAGTGCTCTCCTCAGGAGAGAGGTCTGAAGTCAGCCATACGCTGGCTTAGTCTCTTCTGACCTTCTTGTCGGCTGTGTTCCTGTTGCCCATGGACAGGATATCCAGCCTCCTTCCAGACAACAATGGAGAGAACTCCCAGGGAAAATATATTGTGACCTATGCAAATCGTGAAGCTAATAAAAATGTAAATGGAGATTTTCCTGGTTTTAAGACTTTCACACATTTACTTAAATCATTCATTCACTTATTTATTAACTCATTAATTCAGTAATTCTAGAGACTGGGACATACCCCAGTGGCACAGCACCTGCCTGACAAGCACGAAATCCTGAGTTCAGTTTCCGGTACCACCCCTCCCCACACAGCTAAAAGCCATTAGTAGCATGGGCCGTCTAAGACAATGTGACATTGGTTTGAAAGGAACTGAGTCTGAACTCCAGCTTTTTCAACACTTCAGTATGGAATGGGAAGAATTATATTTGCCTGGTAAGTGAGTTGCAAATTCTTACTGCGATCCTTGAGATAGTGTCGTGTGTACGGACTCAGCTTGTGGAGGTGTGAGGGTTTACACCACCATCCTGGCCGCATGTACTCCCTGGCTGTTTTATGTCATTTTATCATTTTTCTGGTTTTAGTGTATCCCAACTTCTAAGATTATGGAAATTAAGATGTGCTAAGATTAAGATTAGGATTAATGTGAAAAGTTTAGTAAGATTTTTTTTAGTTTGAATACACTGAACACCAGACATGATGATAAACATCTTTAAACCTATCCCTCAAGAGACTGAGACAGCAGGATTGCTGAAAGTTCAACACCACCCTGAACTATACAGTGAAACTCTGTCTCAAACAATAATAATAATAATAATAATAATAATAATAATAATAATAATAATTGATAATAATAATAGAAACAAAAAAAAGGAAACACTAGATAGGAGGGCTGGACAAATAGCTCAGGGGATTAAAGTACCTGCAAGGAGGTGCAGGGGCCAGGGGTTCAATTCCTGCGCTTGCTGTGCCATCCCCAACCCGGAGTGTACCGAGACTGCAATTCAGACTGAGCATGGTACATGTACATAGTACAAGTCTATAAATTCAGATCTTGGAGAGCTGTTAACAGGAGAATCACTATGAGTTCAATCTAGTAGTGAGACCCTAAACACCCTGTAGACCCTTCCCTAAAATACCAATAAATAAATAAATAAATAAGGCACTGAAAAACTGCCATGTATTGTAATTACCACTTTCACATCAAGCAAAATGAAGGATATATTCAAAAAACTTTGGAACACAGAAAAATATTAAAAATCAGCATGAAGTAGCATTAGGCTATGGCCTTCAAATATTGTTTTCTTTGCTGCAACTTCCTCAGCTGGGAATGCTGCTTTTCATGATATTACTGTTATGGCTGTGTCCAGTTTCACCTGAGAGCCTCAGGCAGCCACAGGGCAGCTTTTAGAGTTTGTGATTATTTCAGGATCCAATGCTGGGCTAATGGGTGTGAGTGCTGCTGGGATTACGGGCGACTGAACTACAGATACGAAATGGATCGCTTCGCTTAATTTCACAGGGATTGCATATGACAGGCCTTCTCTCTATTCCCATTTTAAAGATAGGAAAACAGAGACTTGCAGAATATACTTCTGTGACTAAGCTACTAAGAGGTGCAGCAGGAGTTTGAAATTATGAGACAAATACGACACTTGGACTTTACCTGTTGCATTTTCAAGACATTTTTCTCTCAGTAGTCATAATGGCGACACCAGGCTCCACATTCAGACTTATTAATTCAGTGTCCATCTAGATAGGAATATTCAGCCTCTATGTCCCAGCCTTCTCAAAGATAGGCTTAGTGACTGAAGCTAACTGGATGAAGCAGCGCTAATCTGTGAGGTATCAGAATGGCGTTGCTGCAGCCGTGGAGATGAGGCAGAGCCTGATCTGCTCAGGAGGCTTTGGCAAGTGTTTCTGGGATGAGGAAGTCCCTGCCTCTGAGGGATCCCATTTCTAAGAACACAATCTTACACAAAATTGAAATTTGTCTCCCTGGGCCATCGAGACAACTCAGAGGTCCACGCGCCTGCCTACTCAAGTGCGAACACCTGGGTTCGGCCTCCGGCACTGTATGCCATGCCAGCTCCGTCTGGGGTGTGCCAAGGAGGCAACCACACCAGGGGTGGTGGCACTTGTTTTTAATCCCAGTGTTGAGGAAACTGAAACAGGGGATTCACTCTGAATCCGAGCTGTGTAGTGGGACCCTGAATGCAACACATAAAATTAAAAACAAAGGAAGGGAGGGGAATCTCTCTCCCTGTATTTTCTAGACACTGGCCATGAGAAGTCAGTTCCGTCACATTTCAGGGCAATTATGATCTCTCCTTTTTACTCCACTTTGCAGTTGCCATTGGTGGAGAGAGTCCCTTTATCCTTTCAGTGTTAATGATTTGGGATTAACATTTCATTTGTCCAAAGGATGTTTGTTCATTCCTTTGAATCTTTCTGCAGCTCTGTTCAGCAGCCGGCTCTATTCATGGCACTTTCTAGTGGAACCTTGCAGCCCCAGAATTCACAAAAGCTAGCATGGGGAAGCACAGTAAGCAAGCTGCAGAGTTTCCAACCCTCTAGTTTCCAACCCTCCATGCCTTCAGGAGTGGTTATTTCAAGACAATTTCAACATTATCTTGTCTCCCTGGCGGCTCTTTGGTGCCTGATGTGACATGCTCCAAATCGGATACGACAGAGTAGTTTGGAACTTGGGAATAGAATGTGTTCTCTTACATACGTCACTTACTATACATAAACCTGACCTGGTTAGGCTAATGATGCCAGGGTCATCATTTCTTAGGAAAATGACAGACCAGTGAAAGAAGGGTCATGAATATTATCAAACATTAGGCTTGGTATTTTCCAAGGACAATCGTTTCACCAGAAAAGTCTCAGGCTTTTTGGAGCCTTTCAACTAAACCACCATAAGACCTTCTGCCTCCTCAGTGAGGAGGAAGAGGAAAAGAAAGAATAACAGCGCGCGTGTATGTTTGTGTGTGTGTATGTGTGTGTGCGCGCATGCACGTGTATGCATAGAAGGGTGGGGGGGGGTAAGGGATGGAGGTGGCAGATGGGAAAAGAAAGACCAAAGGGACATTCCTGAGGTTTCAGGAGTAAATTGAGCTCCTAATTCCTTGTGACCAGAAGAAGGATTAAGAGTTCAAAAGGGCAGGTCATACAAGGGCAGGGGCCAGGCTCAGCCTTGCAGGGATGTGACCCAGGAAATGCTGCCAGGCTGGGGCCCCCAGACCTTCCTCAGCAAGCCTCCAATTAGGATTTAATGGTCAAATGTGGGATGCATTAGGCCATCTCAGCAGAAAGGCTGTGTTCAAAGGAGCCGGATCTTTTTGGCTAAGTAGAAAAACATTCCTCCATGGTCAGTTTCCTGCTCAACTAATTCTGGGGCCTCAGAAAAGCAGCGATGCTTTTCAAAGCATCACGTGTAAGTGGCCTCAGTAGAAGCTCCCTATTTTACTTGAAGATGACAGGAACAAAAAGGAGTGGGCCCACAGCCTCTCTTTGGTATTTGTGACAACGTAAAGGATAGGAAGGATTGTTTGACCCAGGGATTTTTGTGTTTGTAGAGCCCATTAATGGATATTCAGCTGAGGAAGCGCAGAGGGGAAACGAACCTACGTTAGCACACATGCCCGTATCCGAGGTAGAAGTAAAATGCTTGTATATGTTTTTGTGCGTGTCCACTGTACTTAATTATATTTGTCTTAACCTTTGTGCAGATACTCTCCCTTCTTAGGACAAAATTCAAGCAGCTTGCTCAGGTTATGTTGTGGGTGTGCAGGTATGCTTATACACATTTAAGCACTTAATGTACAAGTGAGCAACTATGTCAATCTGTGTATACTTTATATGTGTGACTGTCATTGCAGACATGGATCTGAGAGTGTTTAACAGGATAAAAGGTCAGTGCTAGGCAAGTCTGCGTGTGAAAATGTCTGCGCATATGTACCCATGAATATCTCTGCCTAATATAATTTGTACACTTTGCTTTGTGAAAATAAATGTTAAATTGAATCAAGTGTATATGCCTGTAATATCCATTTAAAATGTGCATGGACATTTCAATATTTGATACAATGTATATTGTTGTCCTCCTACTAGTTTATACAGAGCCCAGAGTGTAGGTGTTACAATTTTTCAAATCATTAAAGAAAATACTATAACTATGAGAAACCCTGTTTTACTCACTAGATTATAAAAAATTGGGAGACAATATCAAATGTTGGTATTGGTGCATGAAATCGGTAAACATACCATGGATTACTGACAGGAACGTAAGTTGCTAACCTACCCCTTTCCAGAGGAAGCAGGCAGATTATGCTGAAATATTAAATGCAAACATTAAATCCAACAGAAATTTGAAGAAAAGAAAAAAAAAACATTAAATAAATAGTACCTTATGAAAGAGGAATTCTGGGTCACAAACTTGTGGGAAGTGTTTGGAATATTAATTGTTCTCTAGTTTACATAGCATCTGGGATGTTAATAAGGTTAAAAATATGCATAGAAAAAAATGAAGTGTGCATGGAAGGGTGTGTGTGTATGTGTGTGTGTGTGTGTGTGTGTCACTTTTGCAGTCCTTCTATTTGTGTGTAAATAAGTGTTCAAGTGTGAGTAATTTATGAAACCCCCTCCACTTTGGATATGCATGTGTTTGACGATGACTAAGGAATAAGCATGTGTAAGTCGTGAGTGTGTGACTACATGGGTACTCATGTCTCTGGCATGGGTTGACCAGGATGCAACTGTTGAGAAGGTGAAGATTGTGAGATATGAGACTGCGGATCATGTCTGTGCTTCTGGCTCTACTCCCTTCCAGAGCAAAAGGCTACACAAGAGGCCACAGGCATCTGCTCTGTGGAGCAACCTTCTGTGTAGACCATCACTGTCTTGTTCTGATCTGCCCCAATTTCTTTTTTGAAGTTGAAAAGAAGTAACAGGAAAAAAAAATCTATTCCCTTTTCTCCTAAGGTAAACATTTCTCCTAAGGATAAAGATAGTGTTTGTGTGCTTAGAAACACAGGGGCATCTGTACTACACATAAAAAGTATTTTTTAGCATAAGCAAGTGACCAAACAGATTTTATATGGAGCACTTGGATGCTGTTGTATCATGTATCAGGGCCCCAGCCTGGATGTAGAGTGGTCAGCTCATCCCGGTTTGTCTGGGACTTTCCTGGTTTTAGGTCCAAAAGTCCCACATTCCAATAACCTCCTCGATCTTGTACAGACTGAGTTGTTTGACCCTTAACTGAATTAGTTATAATTGTAGAATAGGGAAACTGGGTCTGAGCTCTGCTCAGTGAAGTGACACACAGCCATGACTTCTGTGCTTTTCCTCAGAAGAAGGAAAATCGTGTTAAGTCCTATCAGAAAAAAATTTTTCATGTGCAAATTACTGGCTTCTGAAACACAACATAAAGTATGTAAGCATAAAAAAATTCACAGTTGTCTGGATCTTTCTTAGAATTCTAGGGTCCCTCACCAGACATGTCACCATGGCCAATTTACTTAATCTTCTCAAGCCTTAAGTTTCTTATTTGTAAAGTGAATATATTTCACAGGTTTATTTCACACATTAAATGAGAACATACAGATGCAAAGCATTAAATTTACTGCCTTACATCTGGTGTGCATTCAATAAATGGTACATCATTATTATTCACATATTCTTGCAATATATTTATTGAGCAATAACTACATAAAAGATGTCTGCTAGAAGCGCAAAACACAAGCATGCAGAAAACATTGGTGCTTGACTCACAAGTCTTTAGTGTGCTGTGGGAAATATTTATACTTAATAGAAATAAACATCTCTAGATGCCATGAATTTTAATAATGGAGGAATATGTCCATACTACCACAAAGCAGAGCAGTTATGCACTCCTGGTGATTTTTAACTACAAGTTTGCGTCATTTTTCAAAAGCTACAGCTGTTGCTTGAGTAATTGCTGTGAGCCTGGTCAGTGGGCTGGAAGCCAGCGGACACTACACAGAGCGAGGCCACCCCTCCATGGAAAGATTGTCTCTGAAAAACGAGGAAGGACAGATGGTCACAGATTGTTTTGGAACTTGACTCAAGTACAAGACACACAGAAAAATGCTGAAGAGAGGTCTGGGGTGGGGAGTGAGATTTGCAGCCAGCGCAGCAAGAACAATGCCTAGTTCACCATGCAAGGCGCAAAACTGAGCTCTGAGGAGCTAAAAATACTTTGCAGCTGGTGCTTTGTTCTGTGATAATACTGGGGATAGAGAAATCTGAGGTCTTCCTTATTCACGTGTTCACAGTGACACTGCAGAGAAATATAATCAAAAGTGACTCAGTCTTTAACTCAGGTATTTATCTTGAAGGTTCAACTAAGGTAAATGGAAAAACAAAACTAGCCTCTTAGGAGTTGTAAAAGGTTTGTTAGACTCAAGATGCCAACTCGAATGTGTTTGAGAGAGTAGTGACAAGGTAGAAATTGGCACATGTTAGTGGCTAATAGTTTGTGCACGAGGATCTGATTAATCATGAGACATTCTAGAGGGTGGGAATAGCATTTTCCACACAGAGACTTGGATAGAAGGAGATGCGGTAGTAGAAGGCAGTAACCTCTAAGTGGTTACTATGATTCCGGAACCCCTTGCCCGGGACAGCACCTAGGCTGCAAACTTTCTCAGGGCTATGCTTGTGTCTCCCGGCCTAAGTGAATGTCCCTTTGGAAAATAAAGGCGTAATGCAGCACGTGGGCAAGTTCTGGATGCTAAGTTACTCTGCTGAGGATTTGCCCTTTATACTGAAGGCAATGCAAACCCACCAAACATTGCAAGGGAAGAAAGGACAGTCAAACTCTGTATTTCAGAAGTGTCATTCCACTTGCTCGTATTTGCAGCAGTGAAGAGGCACCGCTGGAGGCAGAGGGTCATGCTCCCGGCCGTGGGGGGGAGGCATCTGCTCTGTGGAGCTGGGTCGCAGTGGACCTTGACAACCCCTCAGTCCTTCATCCACTCCACTTGCTGCATTCTTCCATTCATCCAGATTAAGAGCATGAATGGAGCTCTAGGAAAGAGCCACGGGGCTTCTGAGCACATTTGATTCATTCACATGATGATGCTAATAGGAAGTCAGTGTGTGGTCGGAAGGAAAAAATGAATGAGACAAGCGCTGAAGTTGACACCAGCATATCTGGTTCTCTTCCCTATTCCAAATTGCGGCAGTCTGACTTGCCACTGATGCCAGTTTTATGTGATAACTATTGAAAATCGGAGCAGGATTACGATGTAGGGGATATTTATTGAGGAGAATATATATGTGAGAGTCTCTTTGATGTCTTTGAATAATCACATAATCAGTAGGGATCGACTGTGCAGAGATACTAGAAAGGAAGTGATTCTGACAGGTTCCAAGTGGAAAGAGGTTTTCCCAGTTCTCAGACCACCAGCTGGACAGAGGAGATTCTCTCTAAACTGTTGTCCTCATTCTGAATTATTTCTGTCTTCCACAGTTTCATTTCTAAAGAAAATCTTCTCTCAGTATGGTGCATTAAAGGTGAATTAAAACAGAAAAATTTAGACCAATGTGCTGATTTCTCCATGTCAGTACTGACTGAGTCTTCCTGAAGGATCTGTTCTGGCAGGGGTGCCCAGAGGAGCCTGAAGATTACTGCTTGCAAGGACACAGGCTATAAAATACTGGACAAAACCCTTCTATTTACTGTTCCTCCCATGTGTGTGACCCTATGTCCTTCGGCACATGTTTTATTTCAATTAACATTTCACAATCCCTCTGTTCCCGTTTTTCTTAGACTATGCAAGCAATGGTTTTTTCTCATCCCAGTAGCTCATGGCACATATAAGGGCCCATTAAAGTGAGCAGACATAGGTCCTTGATTAACAAGAAGGACAAATGGAAACAAGGTCTGTGGACAGAACTTAGGTCCATGAAGCATCTTCAACTCTGTTGAAAATAGGAAAGCTTTCTCCAGAGTTTTGGGTTTTTGATTTATGGTGAATGCATGGATTGTAAAGAATCATTGTGTGATATAACCAACTTTCTCCTGGACAAACTAAGAAATCGGGATCTCAGTGTAAGCAAAGCATCCTGTTCGCATGAAACTTGAAGTTCATTGTCCCTGCTTGTGATATGTGTTTTTTCAACTCACTTCTTAGAAATAATACCCTGTTAAGTTCCACAAAATTTATTTATTATTTTTGCTGTTTTTAATAAGAAATAGCAATGCAACAGTTTCAAAACACGTTAGTGGTACATTTCCAATAATTGATACAATGCATATTGTTGTCCTCTTAGTAGTTATTTAGAGCACAGGATACAGACATGATAATTTTTCTAATAAGTATTGGTACAAACATTTTTTCTCATTGAACTAACAGAAAGTAGTTGTATACATAGTCCAATATTCCATAATCGTAGTGGGTTATTGGCAGAACTGGCAATGTCAGAAGCTGTTGATTTAAGCCTTTTACAGCTCAACATATTAATCTAGCTTTACTTTTTATGTCTTGTGGTTAAAATTTTCTGTTGGGTGGTTAGGAGCAAGTTAAAACAAGACCTGTATAACAGAATGTGTAACTTTTGTATCTCCTAAGGTCCGTCAAAAGATGTGGTATTTTTATACAATGGAATATTACTCAACTATAAACAATGAGAAACTAGAAGACTTCATATATAAGTGGTTATAACTTGAAGTTATACTCATAACTGAAATAAAACAGACCTACATATGTAAATATAGTACAATCTTCCTAGTGTAAGAACTGAAAAGAAGAAATAAAAATGGAAAAGCATAACACAGCTGAATGGAAATCAAGAACTTAAACAATGAAGTTCCACATAATTTGATAGTGGCTAGACCTTTAGTTAAAAGGGTAGTTCTCTAGATTCAAGGAATGGAGGGAAATAAATTCATTCAATCTTATTTCACTTATTCATTCAATAAATATTCATCATGAATTTGTCAAATGAACATGGCAGATAGTCTGAATGTTAATATAAATACACCTCTAGATTGACAAAATGTGGTCAATTTAGGAGGGAAATGAAAATTATCATTCTGTCTCAAATACTAGGAAATCCTTCATTAGTGACATTTGGGCTAAGATATAAAAAAATGAGTAAAATCTAACCAGCTCAAAAAGTCAGAATGAGGAAGTGTTTGTTAGGCAGAGGGAACAGACTGGATATGGGCTCTGGAATTTAGAGGGAATAAGTCCTTGTGGTGAGGATGAGCCTCTTTGGCCATAACAACCTCACATTTTATTAAGGCTCAATGCAGTACTTAGAGCTTTCTCTCACACACAGTTTAACACACATGGACCCATCTAGGCTTCAGGCATTCTGAGCAAATAAAAGTAATTAACTTAACCAAGGGATTCACTCTTAGAGACTGAGGATGAAGGAAGAAACCTCTCGGGCCCCAAAACAGGGAAGAATAATTAAAGAATAGTTTTTAAGTAGTTATCTGAGTATTGTGCCCTGGAACCTCATTTCAACATCACTAAGATAGCAAGTGCTGGGAATGGACCATGGTGTGGAACGCCATTCTATCTTATTAAATTTCTGTGAGATGTAGATGTTCTAGGCTGGTGTTATTATTCAGAGATTACGACTGAGCATCTTTTTCTCTTCTACTAAATTATAAAATCTACCAGGGTATAAATGTAGTCCACGTGTTTGTAACAAAGATATATTATCTCTAACACAAAATAAGAGCACCAATTATGGCATTTGACGTAAGGTCTTATCTGCAGAGTACACACAATAAATAGCAATATCGAACTCATGGTTAAAGTTATTTAAGTAATTATGCAAACATTGCTTTTTCTTTTTTGTGGGAGGTGAGGGTCTGCAGGGTGTTCAGGTTCTCACTACTAGACTGCACTTGCTTACAGCCACCTGAGTGCTGGGATTACAAGGCATGCCCCACCATGACTAGCTGCAATTGCTGTCTCAGCATGACCTGGGGGCTGGGTCAGCATGACAGGCCAGAGATTGGACCACCAGCCCCTGTGCCTGTGTGCAGGCACTTTAATCCACTGCACCGTTTGGCTGGTCCTTAGTATTGTTTTTTCTATAGATGATAGCAGTACCTACAGCATGGTGTTTTGTACTGAAGATTAAATGACATTATAATACTTAACATACTGGTTGGCCAATAGCAAGCATCAAACAAACATAACTATCAGTATCACTATTGTAAGTATTATTGATATTATATTGTATTTCCTATTAAGCATCAGAGGTTTTAGATTTAATGAGCAATTCACTGAGCAATGAGTGCCCTACTGAGACCCTTTCTTTTCTGTCCTGGTAAGTATGCTGAGAAAAGATGAGACAACAACACGGCCGTCGAAGCCCAAGCTTCAGCTTCAAATCCTCCTCCAGGAGGGAATAGGAGAAAGGAGATGCTAATAGTCTCCAGGTCAGATCAAGTTCTGACCTTTGGTACCTTTCCATTCTGCCCATTTGTGGTTTCCCTTCCCCAGTACTTTTCACTCTGTATTTATGTTTTCAACTCTTTGGACAACATCTACAATCCTAATTGAAACATCATGCCTTTTGATAGTCATGGAAGCACAAGAGTCCCAACAGCTACTGTTTCTAGAAGGTCCGCAGGGCATAGAATTACACTTGGTGCAGTTTAATTTCATCTGCAAACTTGTTTGGGTCAGAATGTGTATGGGTTAGTGGTTAAATAGTACTCTGGGTACTCCTGCGGAGGTATTTTAGGATAAGGTTAAACTTGACATCAGAGGAAGAATTAAGCTGAACATTCTTCTCAACATTTGGGGGGCCATATCCAGTCTGTTGAAGTCTCTTCAATAG